>PVKN010024059.1:0-14561 GCA_004027915.1 Capromys pilorides
GGAGAGGAGAGGAGAGGAGAGGAGAGGAGAGGAGAGGAGAGGAGAAGAGAAGAGAGAAAATAATGTAGCTTGACTGCAAAAGACCACAGGGGAAATTCTTGGTGAGATGAGACGTTCTCCATTTTGACTGAGATGGTGACTACATGAGGATGTACATTTGTCAGAAATTATTGTTTCTGATATAAAACCAAAATCAAGTAAACTATACAGGCTGCAAAATCTCATAGCCTAATCATGCACAGCCTTTGTGGATCTGGACGTGTTGCTGGGACTAGAGCTGGGCCAAAAGAGACAAAAGAGAAGGACGCATAGGGGATGCCCCAAGAAGGCCACTGAGAGCCTGCACAAGAACTCAGGCTCAGGCAATCACTAAGGGACACGGGGCAGATGAACTTCACCATGAGAAGCTTCCATGTCCTCTGCTCTCAGAAGCCATGACATGGGATCTTACAAGGAAAGTGCCAGGAGAGAGCAAAGCAATAAGCAGACAGTGGAAGGCCACTGACTGCTAAGTGGTGGGTTCTGACCACATGGAGAGACGCGGCTGTAACTTCCCCTGGACATTTTTTCTAATACTCAGAAGAAGCTTAATGAGATGAAACACTATAGGCCCAGTTTCCTAAACTCGACAACCGAGAACATAGACATAGCCTGTTTATCTCCATGATGGAAAATAGTAGATACCCATAAAGTGACAACCATGATTGTGTCAACAGACAATGCAACTTCCTTTTGGCCATATATGGTGATTGGATAGCCACCAAAGTATCATTTTTTTTTGTTAGTCCACATATATTTTCCTTCATTCTAAAAAAAAAAAAAAAAATAACAATAATTAGAGGGCTGTCCAGATAGCTCAGTGGATTAAAGCGCCTGCTTAGGCAAATATAAGAACTGGGGTTCCATTCCCCACCTCCCATGCTGTGCGGGCCTTGCCCCAGGGCACACTGAAATGCTGATTGCACCTGGACGTGGTAGCACCTGCCTATAATCCCAGAACTTGGACGGCTGAAAACAGGAGCACACTACAAGTCTGATCTGTGCAGTGGGACCCTGTAGACCCTGTACTAAATACACTAATAATAATAATAATAATAATAATAATAATAATAATAATGATAATAATATTAATAATAATAGAGAAGAAGAAGAAGAAGAAGAAGAAGAAGAAGAAGAAGAAGAAGAAGAAGAAGAAGAAGAAGAAGAAGAAGAAAAAGAAGAAGAAGAAGAAAAACAAGGGAAGGGGAAGGGGAAGGCGAAGGAGAAGGAGAAGGAGAAGAAGAAAAAGAAATGAATGAGGGAGACACAGCCAAAATAGACTATAGTATCAGAACTGTACTCTTTTACTCTTCTATTGTTAAACAGGCAAGAACTGTAGCCTACGATTTCAGGCCCAGAAATAATGTTGCATACACAACAGATGCTTAAATATGTGTTAAATGAGTGTGTTCACTAATGAAAAGAATGAGTGAACGTAACATGTCTGAGGTCTTTCGAATTTTTTACTTCACTAAATATGATTACCAACATGCACCAAGCTAAAACAAGGAAGTGGATATAAGCATTTTAGAGAGGTTATCAAATGAATGGCTGCAGTTAGAAACCAAGTTCAGTATTGCTTTTCCTAGAGTTGAATCTGGCTTGGATTTTGGTTAGAGTTTGAAGCAAATTGGAAGAAATGTACACTAAATTTCTGTAATCCCCAGAGTGCTTCACACATTAGAATGTCCCAGGATCAATGTTCTCTAAATTACTAAACCAGGGTTACAACCTGGTTAACCATACCTCCCCTAAACCAGAATGCAAAATTAACTCATGATGATTTGCAAAATCAGGCTTGCAACATTGCATAAAACCAAATCAAAACCAACAATCAACAAAAATAAAAATCAAAACTAGTAAGCAGTTTTGGCTTTTGTATTTACACATGAATTTTAAAACTCCACAAGACAAGACGAGTACTCTAATTGGAGCCTGGGAGGAGGTACAGCATGGCCAGTTGCTAGTAAAACTGAAAGCATTTATTTATTATTTAATTTGTTTGCCCAGGAGACTTTGCTCCTGATGGAACATCTGGTTTTCATTGCAGCCCAACTTTTACCTAATTGTACAGCTGGGGAGATTAAGGCACGAGGGGTCATAGGCCAAGCCCAGCCAGGACCCACCCCCTATGAGAGCTTTGCTCCTTGCTTCAGGGTAGAGACCACACTCCTTGCCTCTGGTCCTCTGGTGGAGACCTATAAATAAGAAAGGAATTACTCTTTCAAGTCCCTACATCATTCCTTCTGATTTTCATTAATGGTAGAGCCGGGGGTGGAGGCTGGAGGAAGGGGTCTGGGGAGACGGAAGAGGCAAGAAGGTGCTGCGATTGCAGAGGTTGCAGACAACAGGCAAGGGGTGGGGGCGAAACATGGCTGCTCTTGCAGGGTCTTTGTGACACCCCAGATCGAAGTGGCCAGCTTGGAGAATGAGTCTACTTCTTGGCTCCAAGGCAAGCAAGGAACAGTACATTTGTACTGCAACATCAGGAGGCTGGAATGAAAAAAGAATAAATTCCTGACTAGAATGCAAGCTGCCATCAAAGGCCAGGCAAATATTCGTCTTTAGATTGGAATTCCATCTTTAGTATTTCTGACGTAATCGAGCAAGTTGTTTAACTTCAATGAGCCTCAGTTCCCTGATCTCATGGGATTGTTGGGAAGACTAAATGAGATGATTAAGGTAGAAGGCACTTTTGAAAAGGTAGGAATGCCCCACCCAAATCCCTCAAGAGATCACGCTTCTTCTTCACGTTTCAAGAAATGAGCTTCCTCTCTTGATTACCTGGGAGATGCTATGCAGTGAAGAAAGATTAGAGAGTGCATTGGAGCCTCAGACTCTGCTAAGTACTGGAAAAGAGGAGACAGGGACACTGGATCTTGAAGACAAATAACAACAATTAAGGAACCTAAGTCTGTCTCATGAGACAAGAAGTACTCCTGAGGAAACACTGAGTAAAGACATCAGAGGAGGGAGACTAGATCGGGGTTTTGGAAAATGAATAGGAATTCGAAAGGAAAAGTAGCCTAGAATAGCATTCCAGAAGGCAATGATTGGTGCTACCACAGTGCTGGCATTAGGCAAACCTGAGCCAGATACAGGAGAGTGAGTAAACCACCAGGACAGAGAAATGGAAAGCAGGTAGGAGTGTAGAAAGAAGGGTACAGAGACGGATGCTACGTTTTGAGGGGCCCTGAAAGTCAGGTTAGCGGGGAGTGAGCCCTCCAAGGTAATGGGTGACTGCAGGCTATTGTGCTAGGGAGGACCATGGTTCAAGAGTGCTTGAGGAGGGCCAGGTGTGTAGCAAACATGCACAGGGCGAGCATAGATGAAACCGAGGTTCCCTTGACTTATTCTGATCTTCGAGCTTCATAAGGCTCATGATTTCTCAGCCCGTGACTCTTCCAGGTCCAGTGGATTTCCCTCCTTTGTGGGTACAGAATTGTATTCATTTCTCTGTATTTTTTGCAGGGGTGTCCTGGCATCTGTGCCTTCTTGGAGAATGCAAATCTGAGAATTCAATTTGTGGATTAGCATAGGGAAGTTGTAAGTGTTTCCTTTTCCAAAGGAAGAACAAACAAACAAACAAACAAGTTCCTTTTTCCTTCTGATGGCTTAATGATTTTACTCCTGAAAATAAATTAGCAACAGACAGGTTTCATTAGAAAAAATAAAGCATACAAATGTATTAATGTGCAGAAACAAGGGAGCCATACCCAAAGCATGAGACTCAAAAGTAAGTTCCAGGTACTTGAAACCTAAGCCACATTTTAAGCTGCCAGAGAGAAAGGGGGCTGAGTCACCATGGAGGTCACTGTAGTCATGGCTAAGTGAGGGAATGAAACACACTGCATGAAGACTGTCTTCCATGCAGGTAAAGTCTCCCAAGTAACAGCCTCAGAAGGCCAGCTGTGCTCCTGTATGTCTGGCCAGTTGTCCCCATTCTACTGATCTTTTCATCCTGTGACAAGATCTTTCCTAGACACAAAACAGACCAATGCTTTGAAATAATGAAAATATAAAGTGAGAAACCCCTTCATGTGGGACGTGTGTCTGTTACTTGGTGTTCAGATTTAAGTGCAAGGAGATAAGGGTAAGATCTGGTGACCAGACACTCATCTGGGCATTCAGAGAGAGGAGGCAGAGGGTTTAGGGCCAGGTGACTCTCTTTTCTTTGACTCTGGAATGACTTTATCCTTCCTCCTCAGCTGCTCTCAAGAGGAGTAACTGAAAACACAGGGACTGGAGCTAGAAAACATGGATTAGGATCCTCAGTCTACTGCTGCTAGTCATGGTCTAATTCTCAGACAGGACACTGGACTTTGTTCCCTAGGTGCATCAGCTATAAGATAAGACTTAATTGTTTTAAGGATGAAATAATATCACAGCTGCAGTGGACCTTGAAAAGGAATTCCCAAATATGTGCTTATTATACTCTGTGCATCATGCAGTGCACAGGAGAGCAGGGTCAGGCTCAAAAAATGAAGACATGGCAGATGGTGTATTTCCTGAAGTGCACTTTTTAGAGAGCCAGGGTGAGTAGCATTACCTGCGTGAGCATGCCCTGTAGTCATACAATGTGCTCTGTGAAGAGTAACCGAAATTTGTTACTAAAGTACATGCACTGTGCTAAATATATTGGGGCTACCCAAAGGGGATAAAATGGTTTTATGCCCATCACAGGACTTAGAGAGTAGCTCAATCTTGAAAGAAGAATGTGAACCCTATTTGCTGTTCCAGGTAACAAGATGTCTCTGAAAGTCTCGTCCTTTGAAACAGCAAGGAAAATCTCTCCTGTTCTGTGCAAATAGGCCTCAGTCCTCTATTCTTTTTCCTCTAACAATGTGTATCTCAAGGAACAGCCAAATAGCTTAGATTCCAAATGAGCAAGAAATGGAGGTCCAGTTCGATCTAGAAAAGAGAGTCATATGATGCTTTTTTCAAATCATGACTTTGAATTTTTACTTGCCAAATAATAAGATGGCTGAAATAGTACTCTAAAACTTGGCATTGCAGAAGACTCTGAGCAAGTCTTTCTGGCTTTTATTTTCTGTTAGCACCTTCAGCCTTCCTGCAGTCTGTGCAAATTCCCTACTCTTACTAGGGACAGTAGAGTGGCCAGCAACATCATCAGACCCTCTTACTCAACTGCAGGTCAGTTCAACACAATTGCACAAATTGATTTTGCTTCTAATATTTTAAGCTATATCAAAAGAGGTGTCTTGAAAAATCTTAGATCCCAAGGCTTGGAGACTTGATTCAGCTTTCCATAAATCCAACTCATTTTTTTTCCAAGAGAAAAAATTGGCATCCCAAGATGGCCAAGGTTGAGAATAGAAATTCTCCTCCAGCTTCATCTTAAACATGAAGGGTAAATGTGAGCCTCTCCCTTAAATATTTGATCATGTTCATCTTCAAGAGGGGAAAGGTTAAACTGTTTTGAGTCCTTCTCCCAGAAGAACAATGAGTGTTATTAAACACATCCATTATGGTGGACATAGGAGCTGGGTTCCATGACCCTGAAAGAAAAGAGCTGAGTCTAAGTTGGGGAAACTTCAGAAGAACTTTGCCTGAAAATCTTCCTGAAATAATACAAGTTGTTTTATTCACTTCTGTGTCTTTCAGCCTGACTTGAAAGTAGCCTAGAGAATGAAAATAAATGTATAGAGAATGTAACTCCACTGTACAGGTATATTATCTTGAAGCAAACAAAGCAACACTCTCATCAGGCTGGGTGTGCTGTCACACATCTGTAACACCAGCATTCTGGGAGGCTGAGGGAGGAAGATTACAAATTTGAACGTAGCCTTCATGACTGCATGACTTAGTAAGACCTTGTCTTAAAATAAAAATATGAAGGGCAGAGTATAAAACTCAGCATTAAGACCCTGGATTCAAGCCCTAGTACACACACACACACACACACACACACACACACACACACACACTATCCTCACCAGCTCAACAATTACTTTCCAGAGCCAGCATGGAAGAGAGTTACCAAAAAAGAAAACCATGCACAGGCAGGAAGGACTCTTTTCCCGACTGGAAAAAAGAAGAGTGGCAGGGATATCCTCTCATCTATCTGGATCTTACCTTACACTTACTTCACGTGCAGTGTCACTTGTGATGTCTTGTTATTACCCAGCCCTTGCCACTGACTCTTCTCCTTTGCCTTTCCTTCACACCTGCCCACTTTCCTGATGGAATGTGAGTGATCCTTGTCATCAGCAGAAGTGTATATCATAAATTGCAATTGTTCATGAGAGTTAGATTTGCATCCCTAAGTATAGCTGGCAGTTCTGTGAGGTGGAGACTTCCTCTTCACTGACGTCACCTGACTCAGTCACAACCTTATTCCTAGCAGAGTGTTATAGTTTGGAGTTCCTGCAAGGAGAAGCATATAACACAGGACATATTTTATAATGAATCATTCAAAGAATTATATATAAGTGCAGGAAAACTATCCACACTAAACACTAAAGAACCCACCTGAGAGCCTAGAGCTTATAACAATTCCTCCCACGAGTCCAACTGGAGGCCTAGAGACCACAACAAAGTCTCATGCAGGCCTGCTTCATGGATCTGTGGTAGAAAGGCCCAAAAGTCAGTGGTGTTAGACAGGAAGTCTATGACAGTGAGATGAGGAATCAGTGTCAGCAGACTGAGTGATCTGACCTGGAGATAGGAAGCAACAGTTGAGATAAGCCCCAGAGCTTCCCCCAAAAGTACCACAGCTGTGCTCAGCAACAGTTAGATCCTGAGCTCCTCCAGTGGTGAGGAAAGCTGAGTTCCCATCAGGAAAGTCAATGTGACAAGCTTCTCCCTGAGGCTGAGCAGTGCACCAACTTCCCCTCCAAAGCCAGGAAACATTGTTCAAGATGAGGACCCAAGCTTCTCCAAAGTTCACTGAGAAAACCAACATGGTAGGATCCTCTAGCAGAACAGCCCAAAAGAACTAGTAGCTTCCAATGGCTCCAACAGCTTCTCCAAACAGTGTGCCTAACAGCATTTTGGCAGCTTCTCCTGTTCTCCCTTTTTATGCTGCTGGCAACTGCTCCAGGTGGCCTCCCGCACTCAGCACCACACTAGCACTAGTTTACTTCAGCTGGGTACACGAAGCTGGCTGCCAGGTAAACAGCCACCACACCAAGTCCTCCTGATTCTTTGGGTCTATCAGCAAAGCATCTGGAGATGGAAACAATAGTCGTTTATGGTGTCATTACTTATCCTTTCCTGCAATTGAATTCAAGTTAGGAGCAAAAAAGACGAAGATTTTCACATCTTCATTCCCTGGCCATTTTCTTCCATTCATAGACCATTATGTTAGTATGTTATGTGCTTCACCTCACAAACCAAAACCAGTGCTTACAAATGTTTCCAGAAATACAGGTATTACACACACACACATCCCTTTTGATTTTGTTTGAGAAGTAAAACCAAAAAACTTAGTTCCCCCATTTTTACTTTGCCCTGAGTTTTTAAAAAGTGTGAGAAAGGATAATGTTGTAGCTACTAATGTCTGAGTACAGAGAATGAAAGAAACCTGTGCTCTTCTTTTGTCAGTTCAGCCTGCCTAGAAAAAAGGGCCATGCATTGTGGAAAGAAAAAATGCTAAATCTGCCCTTCAGACAATACATCTCTGCTTTGGGAAGTAGAGATTGGGGGACAAACACATTGAATCACTCCTTCTTTCATTATTTTTGACATTGATTTGTCATTAGGAAAATTTATTAGGCTCTAGATTAAATTGATTTGAAGAATCATTAATTCATGGGATGAAGCGAGAGCCATTTGGCCTCCCCAGGCTGAAATGAAGCAGTATTGATAAAACAAAGAGGAAAATAGCAGAGCTGTTTAAAATCCACCTTTTCCTACCTGGAGGAGCATTTCAACATAAAAATGGGGCTAGGAGAAGAATATTCTAATAGTCATCCTCTTTCAACTTCAACTCTGTACCTAAGTTAGAGAGAGAGACCGAGATAGAGAGAGAGATAGAAAGAGAGAGACAGAGAGACAGAGGCAGAGACAAAGACAGAGACAGAGAGATATGAAAGCTAATTTTGGAAAAGTCATTTATTAAAAAAAAATTCATGCACCTATTTACTCACATAGAGATCAAAACACAAACTCCCTCCTCCTCTCACAAAACAGTTGGCACTCCACTGTGTGCCCCCCATCCTGCCCCTCTACCCTCTTCTTCTTTGCACCATGGTGTTAGTCATGCCAGAGGAATCTTGATTTAAAATAATTTATCCTAATTTAAGGGAAAGCTATTGTTTCTTTAGTTACCTATCTAACCCCTTAAAAATTGTTGTGGGAGACAAATGGCTTGGAACATACTACAAAATACACATTGCCCTACATTTACTCTTAGTCATCTGCTATTATAATTTTTTTAAAAAAATTAATAATAATGTCAATGACTTGTCATTATATGAATCAGGATTATCATTTTAAGGTGATCGAAAAGCTAATGTGTGGATTCATACAAGTTCAAGAATATAAGCGTGTTCATAAACAGTTGTAAACAGGTTGTCATACAATATCAAAAATATCCTCTTCCTCTCCCTACCCCATTCCTTCCTCTTATCTCTTCCCATCTTCTTAGGTAGGCTGCCTTATACAGAGTTGCCAGTAACTCTAATTTATCTCTTCTTTATAATACATTATCCTTACAGATTCTGTTTTCCAGGAATTTCAACAAAAGCCAATGAATTGAGTGCCTTTATCTTGGAAGGTAACATCAGTATCTCACTCCTGCACTCATCCCATAGATTATCTTCTTATCCACATGCTGATTTGTAGTGCTCTCTATCCTAACATGCTAAGTTTGGAGGTCAGACGTAGCCTCTACCTTCCATTGGCCCTCCCTTGAAGTTACTCTGTTTTTACTGATGCCTACACTGTGGCGCAACAAATGGCTATGAGTATGATACAATCATTCTTTTACTTCTTTAGAAATTTCTCAAAGTGGCTTAATTATTCAATCAAAAGCAGCAAAGCCTGGAAGAGTGGCAGTGATGCTCAGAAACAATAAAGACTGAGGAGCGAAGTGTAGCAACCGAGGGATGCTCTAGAACGTTGCAGTATGGCTCTGAAGCTATCCTACCAACAGGAAGCCAGAAAAAAACCCAAAGGAGAGTTGCAGATGAAATGGCATTTTCTGGTAACTGAATAAAATAAACCAGTAAGATCATAGATGCACACACAATTGGAATTTTAACCCACTACCCACTCCAGACTTAAGTTTTTGGATGTGTACTTGTGGGTCTGGGCATAGTCAGCTGAAAGTTAGAATCTCTAGGAGAAGCAGTGTGGCAGCCAGAGGGTGATACCAGGAGCTTACAGTCTCTAGACAATAACAAGTTGTCTCTTGCATAAATGGCCTTGCACTGAAAGCTTCAAGACTTTGAAATTTGGTTCTACCTAGAAGACGCAGCGCTATGTCTGACTTCTCTTCAAAGTCCTGTTCCTCTGGAAGACGCTCTCATTTGCAGAGGAGAGGAGAGCTCTAGTACAGAGGGTTTCATTGCATCCTTTTACAATGTCACTTGGACATCTCAGGCTTCAGACAGAACTAGGAACCTGAGGCTCTATCATGAATGGTGAGAACTCAGTAGCCTCCAACCATTCTGAGATGTATGATAACATCAAGTGTTTGCAGCTAAAAATCAATGATGGTGAAGCTTTGACCATATGGTAAGTGTTATATTCAGTAAATTTTCCTGTGTCTCATTTTGTTTCATCAGACTGAGAATCAGATGAGAATAAATATTATCATTCTCTATTGACAAACTGGATCCTATAAAGATTCGACAACTTAAGCCGAGGTTTCAACTCAAATCACGGAGCTTTTCCCCAAAATGTTAACCCAATGGTTTTGACATAAGGACACTGGACAATTCCTCATGGAAAGAGTGACTGACCAAATGAATTAAGTGGTTTTCCATGACTACATCCAGTATCTCTTCCTCTGCTCCTGAAGCCGAGGTGAGTAGTAAAGGACACTGAAGTTTAGGGAACTTGTGACTCTAGTCGATTCGTCCTACTCTTATCCTGTGTCTTAGGAACCACTGACAAACTAAATCCCAAGCTGGGATCCTTCGCTGAGCCTTATGGATGTAGAGTGGGTTCATTAATGCTGTTGTGGTTTAAAGACAGTCAATACTCTAGCTGCTGCCTCTGATCAGCCTGCAGGAATAAAAGGAATGCAACTTCTTCCTGTGTTTGGCCAATGCACAGTATGTTGTGTGGGTAATTTCTGGTCTGGCCAGTAAAAACCTCCGGGAGCCTTCCTTCAGGTCTTTAATTATGAACTGTAGGGGACACCACAAAATAAATACTTAAAATGTCTAGACAACCAGTCATCAGAGTAGGATAATTAACTTCAAACATTCTAAATTGTTGGAGGAGTCGTTATTCACCTTCTGTAGCTCCTTTCTATATCCTTGCCCAGCCAATATGTTTGTACAAAGAATCTGGGGGACTTGCTGAAACCTTCTCCTGATACAGAACAGCCTATTTCTCCAACTTCTAAATGACAAGTCACAAAATGACCAGAGAACATACAATAAAGGAACATAAACTGAGACCATTAGTTTTTCCAAGGCAGGAAAAATGTGTGGGCATTTAGTTACCTTAGAACATTAAGCACTGAAGCAGATTTGGAGAAGTACCATTTCATTTATTTATTTAGTCCATTTTATGCATTGCTGCTTTAATATTTGAACACTGAAAAAATTAGTCAAGTCGTCCTGATTTTTGATGAGAGTCTGGATGTGCCCCTGACTCACAGCACAGGGAGGTGCTGCTGAAGAGTTCTTCCTCTCCATTACCATGTCGCCTTCAAACTTCCTCAAGGAAGCATTTTCAACATAGAGCTCATATGAGACTTTTTTCCCCCCATCTAAAAGCAAAGAACTCCACAAAAGAGGTACAGATTTCATAAAAAGTACTTCCTGGAAATAGGTCTCAGGCTTCTGCCCTGGCTTTGAGGGGAAGGCTGTGTGAAGCCTGGAGCCTTGTTGTTAATCAGGTCAAGAAATGAGCTGAGACAGCCTCCCTTTGGGCAAAAGCAGTTCCTAGAAGCTTTAGCCACAGGAGTTCAGAGCCACCCCTGGCTCTGAAGGAAGGAGAGCTATTCAGTACGTCAAAATCTTCCACCTCTATACCCTTGGAATCATATTTCTAGCAGATAATATTTTGAAGACATCAAATAATTAGCAAAACTATTGTTTGAGTCCAATGTCACTTTCCTATATATCAAAGAAATGCCACATCAACTGTTATTTAATAAAGTTTTTAATATTACACTTATAATGATCATATTTAATTGCTTTGATTCTAATGAAAGGTGATATCTGATTGCATATATGCACTTTTAAAACCCATAATTGTCTTGAGCAAACCACAGAATAGGTTTAGGAATCTTCAATAACAAAATTACACTAATAGCACATGCTATTAAATATGCTGGATGGAAAAATTGGACCCCTCTTGGTTCCCCACCACACAAAAGCACACACTGCTTTTGAAGACAGTGCCTTGAGTATCAACAAAAGAGCCAGGAAAAAACAGGCTGGTCCCACTAAGGCCTGCCTGCTTGAAAGAAAGAAAGGGCTACATCCCGGTAGACATACAAGGACCTGCAGCATGTCAGTTCCACACTACATCCTTTGATGTAAACTTCTTTGGCCAGTTCTGTGGAGCAATCCTGCTCCCAGTGAGACTTGGAGCAGCCAAGTTTACTTGAGGTTGAGCACCCAGAGACTGTAGCCTACAGTCTCTACACAATCAGCACAGGCCGTCGAGGCAACAGGACAAGCACGCACGGGGAGTCTGTGGCTCCTGTGCACCAGACGCTGCTTGGTCCATGACACTGCGAGTTTTCATTAACCTAGCAACTCTGGTCTCACAGCAGGGCAAAAATAAGAGCAAATAAAGAAGAGAGGTGTGGGGTTCTAAGACCTACAATATAAGCCGAATCCAAAATAATAAATTATAATAGAGAAGAAAGCAAGAAAAGAAGCAAACATTTGAGGATGACTTTTAATCTTTATCACAATCCTTAGAGACAAAGAAATTAAAGCTGAAAGAGGGTAAATAAATTTGAACCTTCAGAATGCAACTCTTATGCTCCTTAAAATGTAGCACACATGCCCAATGATCTATTTTACTTTGGATTTAATACAGAGTTGGTTCCTCTGCTATCATTTGTGGGTCACAGAGAAGTTGTCTTACTGAGAAGAGCAATGGAAGCTAAAGCACCCTGAGGTAGCCCTCCAGCAGACACTTACTGATGGCTCACAGAAGCCAAGGACATGCTTAGGGAGCACCATTCAGAGTTTAGCAGAAACCTAGTAGACGAAAGTTACTGGGAACTCAACACCTAGGTTCCTATTTCTTGTCCATTTTCTTTGTTCTTTCTCTGATTGGCTCTGAGTGGGAAGGAAAACGCCAAGCCAGCCTCTGTGCCCTCTCTCCACTTACAGGATGATCACTATTTCCCCAAGTGACAGATGAGAACAAGTTACCACTCACTGGACGCAATAGTCTTCAATCAGGTCCTCATTAGCTTCTTAAAGACTTAAAAACTATCAATAGTCTCTTAGACAGCTGTGAAAGTGAGGCTCCAGGAACTTGACTATTATGTATTAGGTTTCACGAGCCACATCAAGAGTCGGTATTTGAACTCTGGACCAGCTGGTTTTGAAGCTCTTGCCCTTAACCACAAAGGCATACACTCTCTTAAGAGAAAAATGGATGATTTCTTGGTCGATGCAGCCTCTAGACTCTGCACAGCCAAGCTCATCACAGCGGGGCAGCTCTGAGGAGGGTGGGAAAGCCTGAGCTGTGATCTATTTTAAAGGAAGACAGCGATCCATGCTCCAAATCCTTCCATTGGCTAATAAATTTATGAAAAAATATTTCACCCCCCAGAATCAAATAAATGTAATTTTAAAAGAAAAGAATCTTATTTTTTACCAATACAATTAGCAAAATTTAAGTAAAAATGCGTCTCATACAGCAATAAAAATAAACAATCTGATATACTGCAACATAAATAAATCTAAATGCATTATGCTAAGTGAACAAAACCCAGCTCAAGAGTCTAAGTATTATATGATTTTGTTTTACTGATACAAGGTTGTAGAAAACAAACAAAAGCATAGGGATGGTAGTAGGAGTTCAAAGTGGGAAGTGGAATTCATTGCCCAGGAGGAAGGGGTCATGTCCTGCATGATGGGGCTGCTACAGTGTCTTCATTGTGGTGCTGATTTCAGACAACATATATTTGTAGATGTGAAAATACAAAATATCTGACTCTAAACATGATAAATTTTTTGCAGGTAAATTTTACTTTAAATATGGAAAAAACAAAACAATCTCAACTTAAAAAAAAAAAAAGGGCTAAGGGGTGGCTGGGAGATGCTCGGTGGTCTAAGCTCCTGCCTGGCAAGCACAAGGACTGAGTTTGGTCTCCCATACCACACACTGCGCCTGCCCTAGAACCTGAGTGCACCATGCCTGTCCCAAAACTAGGCGTGCGCCTGCCTGTGATCCCAGCGCTGGGGCAGCTGAGGCAGGAGGATCACGCAAGTCCCAGCTACATAGTGAGACCCTGTAACAAATACATAAGTAAGCAAATAAGATTTTTAAATTTTTTATAAAAAGGGAAACATTCTACAGTCATGTGCCGTAATTTTAGTAGTTTTTGTATTGGGAAGTAAGGAATAAATGTTTATTGATCTCCATAAACTGTATAAAATTCCCTCTACTAGTCATACATTATCTTATAGAAGTAAAATTATTCTTATATTTATTAACGTATTCAGTTTTAATGAGTTGATAACAAAGTAGGAACCTTTACACACCGTGGGGAAAAGTTTAAATTAATGACAGCAACAGAGTCAAAGGTATAATATGCATATCTTTGTAGTTATTTATAGTGGAAGTGAAAAGATTATCTAAACAAGGATATTTTCTGGATTCTTTCCAATAAAAAAATAGCTTTCCAGAAGTCTACGTATCTAATCATAAAAGATTCGTTAATTATACCACGATCTACACAGTATGCCTTATACATGAATGAGTGAAATGAAAAAGAAGCATGAATATTGTATAAATGTGTATAAATAAATCCTTGTTACATATTTTTCAAATGTCAGTAGGTATTAATAATAATGAAGGGATCAGGGAGATAGCTCCGTGGTGCAAGTGCCTGCCTGGCAAGTGCAAGGTTGTGAGTTCAAACCCCAGTCCTGCAAAAAAAAAAGAACAACATCCTCTCAATTCATTTCATTCTAGATTTTTCCAATACTTTAAAATAAAATATGTTGTTAAATATTCTGTTTTATTCTATTCTCATGTCCTATTATTATTCTTTTAATCTATTCTCTCATATTACTGAATTGTTCTTTGCAGCTCTTCTTCCTTATTCTTATTAAGGTATTTTTGTATCACATCCTGTATTGTCTCTACTTAATATTTGCATGAAGTTTTTTCATTGCTTGACTTTT
>PVKN010024060.1:0-14321 GCA_004027915.1 Capromys pilorides
AGATTATATAATGAGGAGTTTTAAAAACTCATAACTTGGTCTCTAACATATCAAAATCAGTGTAACTACTATTAACTGAAGTTATCAGTGACTGAAATACTAAATCTAAGAGATTCTTTCTGTTTCCTGTCTTACATGAGCTTCAGTTCCTGAGACTCACAGTTCCTTCTGTTTGCTCTCCATTTGGCTTCTCCAACCCATTTGTATCTGTACCCTTCTGTTCTTCCCCTATTCTGGCCCTCGTTCAGGCCCTCAGTCACATTTTAGACCTTCAAAACCCCAGATTTTGTCCTTCCTAGTGATCATTTTCTTCTTTCCTAACTAGTCCTTTGCTGCTTCTAGAAAAATCTTTCTGCCATTAGCTGTGACAGTCTCCCTCTGCTTGTTCACCAGCAGGATGCGGTCTACGTGACTTAGGCACCAAGCCACTGCTCCTTTCCGAATTTGGCTGTCTGTCCAGCCTCTCTCTGACTCGGCACCCCCATACTAAAGCATTTGTGTATGTACTGACATAATATTCTATCTCTGTTTCTTCTCTCCTTCCTTCTTCTATTTCTCCTTCTCTCTTTCTCTTCCTTCCTGGCTGCTTGCTTTCTTCCCTTGAATGCTCTCTCCAAGTTTGCTCGTTTGGAAAATTCCTAAATATTTCTCAACCGTCACCTCTTATGAAGTCTTTCAGAGTAATAGTTAAGTGTTTTATTTCCTCTACTTGTATTTGTGCCTTATAGACACCTCCATGTTGACTTGCATATATTGCATCCTATTGATTAGTTAGCAGGTCTGTGGTAGGCTGTGAGCTCCTTCTGGTTCAAATGACAGCTTTTTGTCTGAGTATAAAATATAGCAGATGGTTGCTCCTCTGTGATTATTTTTTGAATGAACAAAATTATTGTCTGAGTGCAATAGGCGTGCATATGTTGCTTCCTTTTGACTAGAGTTAGAGAATTGGCAAGTATGAATGGAAAAATTATATGCACATATCTGGCTTTATATCATAGACTTTATTAAATTTGTAGGAATCAGTTGATTGGGTTGGCGATTACAATGAACCGTTGACTGGATTTTCATGGAGAGGTGGATCTGAACGAGAGACTACAGGAATTCAGATATGGAGTGAAGTTTTCCTTATCAATAAACATGACGGTAAAAAGGTATGACACTAGCTTTTTAAGTAAAATTGAATTTTCACTTAAGATGGAAAATGCTTTTTTGAAAGTTAATCTTGGCCATTTGACATGAAAATTAAAGTGTGTTTGGGGTAGCATCCTAGCATGAGCCTCTTTATTTTAGTGGTCACAGTAGGCAGCATGGCAGCTCAACAAGCTAACATTTTTACTTTGTTTTAACTCTGTATTGTTTCTTCATGTTGGAATGCCATTGAAAATTAATCGTGACAATGATTACATACGTTAGCGCTAGTTAATGTATTTTCTTTAGCTTCTGTGGTATGTATTCATTGACCGTGGTTTTCTTTAGTTTTACGGTGTTAATGTCCTCAGAACCTATGTTCTGGATGTTCTGTGCAGTGTTAGTAATGTGCTCTACTTGCCCACAGGTTGCAGTGTTGTTGATGGACACTCAGGGAACCTTTGATAGTCAATCAACTTTGAGGGATTCGGCCACAGTGTTTGCCCTTAGCACAATGATTAGCTCCATACAGGTACGGAGTAAAATAAGTCCGTTTTTTAATGGATGATTCTTTAAAATTCATGGTAGTAAGATCCAACAAAAGCAGTAAATCATTATGCTCAATTAACCTACCAGTTCTTTTGATTTCTACAACAGAATTACTTCATTACTATAGTCTAATTATTGACCAGTTTTCATATTGACTGCTTTAGTGAGAAGAAGTTAGCATCTGACTGATATTTTTCTGTTTTAAGCCTACAGTAAACTTAATAATATTAAATCTTACATGCAGATATTGGGACCACCCATTAAAAGTTATGTTTAATGAAAAAGGTTTGTAAATATCAAATTTATTTTACATAGCCAGCAGAAATGTTTCTAAATGTGAAAACTGTATGCATTTGTGGCTTTTTAAACACCTTAATTTAATATACACTTAGAAAAGTAAATGCCTTTATATAAAATTTTTACTGGCCATTTCCTTTCCTCTTTTCTCTTATTAAAGTGTTGTTTCAGAAGTTACTGGAGGCTTTCCAAATTGTCCTGGAGGTCACTGGAGAGTTTTACTATAAGCACAAAACATACAACAGAAGATTTTAGAGATTATTTTCGGCTTTTTTGTGGGGGGGGGAGGGCTTAAAATATTGCTATAGAGAGCAGAAAGAGGGGGTGGTAAAGAAATAGCGCAAATGATTTTTTTTTTTTTTTTTTTTTATGCAGTACTGGGATTTAATCTTGAGACCTTCCACTTGCTAAGCAGGCAGGTGTTTATGCCGCTAAGCTATATCCCTGGGCCCCAGAGCAAATGATTTTTAAAAGGTGTAGTTGCTTAAAAAGCCAGGAAAGGGGGGTTGGGGAGATAGCTCCGTGGCATGAGTGCCTGCCTGGCAAGTGCAACGTTGTGAGTTCAAACCCCAGTCCCACAAAAAAAAAAAAAAAAAAAAAGCCAGGAAAGGCAAGATAGTTAAGATGAGTAAGGAAAGCTGAGATCATAGGTACAGAGAACGGAGCTAGTGAATGGCTGCCAGGGTACCGTATGTCACAGGACAGGCACGAGAGGCACATGGGAAGAGACAGGAAAGGCTGAACTTTGTTAGAGCACTTCAGAGTAAGTCACGATTATAACCTATGACTGATGCTTTAAAAGATCTACTTCTTGAATGACCTTTACTATCCTGCCTTAATACCTCACTTAAAAGTAAATGACAGTAAAAGCCCTTTACACAAAGCACTTAAAACCAGATTGGCTTTGCCTTTGTATTATTTAGTATTGATATTTGGCCATTATAAATTGAACATTTCATAGAGAAAAAAAAAGCAGCTAACTCTTTAGGAATGATTATTTCAAATTATTATTTAAGAAATGATTTATTTTAATACAAAGTATACTATTTGTATTTGAGCATAAACAGCAGCCTTAATTTTTCTTTGAAATTTTTTATATTTACCTATTCAAAAAAATACTGCATGTTTTCTCATGGCTGTGATCTGTTAATGAAGCAGTATGTAGATTGTCACTATGTTGTTGTGCTTGGAAGACTTACTGGTATATTGGCTAATTGTTAAATTAGGTTCATAAAATAATTTTAATATTCTGACTCCAGTCTTCTGGCTGTTGTATATCTATGCCTTTCAACATCATTGTACTCTGTTTATTGCCACTCAGGTTTTCTTTACTCTTCTGCCAAGCACTGATAATTGTCAGTATATAAAGATGCATGTAAGAGAGTCCATCTTATAATAATTGATATTTAAAGGAAGAATGGGAAAATCAGTGCTTAAGTTGATGCTGGTCACCTTCTCATTTTGACTCTGTATGTCATAACCTAGGTATATAACTTATCCCAAAACGTGCAGGAGGATGATCTTCAGCACCTCCAGGTAATCATGTTTATGCTTTTTTCTATATAGCATCTGGTAGTCTTTTGAACATGCGCAGCAGAACTTTAGGGAATGATTTAGAATCATAACCAAATTAAGGTTTTCTTTTTCTCAGGTTTCTTGGTTAGTTATTTTTTGGGTGTGTTCTTTCTAATTTAATTTTCAAATTTCTTTTTTCTGATAAAGCTATTTGCTACCATTCTATGTAGTAAAAAAAGTGTCAAAAAAGTCTTTGGTTTAAAACTTACCGAAAGGACTGGGGAGATAGCTCAGCAGTCTAAGCGTCTTCCTGGCAAGCGGAAAGACCTGAGTTTGATCCCCGGTACAGCAAGCCATACCAACTCTGGAACCCCAGGCATGCGAGCCAACCACTAAAACAGTGTGGTGGTTCATGCCTATAATCCCAGTGCTGGGGAGGCAGAAAACAAGAGGGTCACTATGAATCTGAGCTGTGCAAGGAGACCCTGTACTAAATCTTTAAAAATAAATAAATGTAAAAATTACCAAAAATGTGAAGTTGAAGTTTGAAGGTGAGGAATTTAGTTATTCTTAGTGTGATATATGCTGTATCTTTTTTTTTTTGGCCTATGGGCCACTTCGTAGGTAAGAACAATTAGAAGCTACCTGGTAATTCATAGACCTCTGTTTTAGATCTGGAAAAGACATCAGTGGCACCTATTTTGCCTTCATTTTATATGTGAGGAAATGAGGCTAAAAGAAAGGAATGACTTTCTGAAGCTCCTGTGGTAAATTAGTGATAGGAATAGGAATAAAAACCTGGTCATCTCACTGGGCCCAGGGCTGTCCACTCTCCAAGCAGTGCTTGACTCTCAGAAGAGTGCTTCCTGTTTCTGGGCCTCCCTCTGCTCTCCTGCAGTCTGTGCTACTTTGGATGGATACCAAAACCCTCACTTCTCTGATGGCTTTCTGTCTGTATATTTTATAGAATAACTTGCGCTCAGTATATTATTTTATCTTGGCAACAGCATAATAGCATGTAGCATAATATTGAAAGTTTTAAGGGGCTGGGGAGATAGCTCAGTGGCACAAGTGCCTGCCTGGCAAGTGCAAGGCTGTGAGTTCAAACCCCAGTCCCACAAAATAATAATAATAATAATAATAATAATAATAATAATAATGATGATGAAAGTTTTAATAAATCTGAAGGATGATAGAGCAAAGTAATCCTTCTGCAGATAGTAAGATATTAGAGTTCTACTAAATACATTTTATGACATTGACCACTTACAACAAATAGACAATATGCTGAATAATTGTTAGATGTTTTACATAATTGAAGTAATTACTTTGGGCATGTGATAACCCAGCTGATTTACTCTTCAAGTTAGTGGCACAACGCCATTGAATGTAGGAGTTTCTGCAAAAGGATTAATTTTGGAATTTGATACTGAGTCAGCAGTCTTTTTGAGGTCATTTACAAACACTCCTATGAATGTTTTTCTGATAAGTGGTTATGAATTCAAGTCACGTTAGTACATGATTTCAGTGTCTGCTTCCTAGACCAGCTGCCCTTTGGGCGTATGCCAGACTTGCATTTCATCCCTTTAGCTGTTGCCCTGTTGCTACCCTTTGATTTCTGGATTCCCACTGCCAATCAGAATTGTGGTGCTGTGGGTGCTGCCCTACAGGAGCTAGGGTTAGAAATCCATTCCCGTCCAGTGCCCAGAAGCCACAGCAGCCTGTTGGCCTTTATGGAAGGACTTTTCTGGTGTTTGCATGGGAAAACCTGCTCAGCCACTCTGAGAAAAGCTCTCATTAGGTTTACTTTCTCAATCATCTTGCATTTCTGACAATACAAAACTTCATGTTGTGGTGCCTTGTGATCTCAGTTGAGAGTAATAAAAAGTAAAATATGGCAGTGTATTTGAGTTACCTTTTTTTTTTTTTTCTTTGTCTTTTTGAGACAGGGTCTTGCTATGCAGTTCAGGCTGGCCTTGAGCTCACTTTTGTAGCCCAGCCTGGTCTCAAACTAGCACTGATCCTCCTGCCTCAGCCTCCCAAGTGCAGGGATTACAGGTGTGCGCCACCATGCCTGGCTGAGTTATCATTTTTTAAAGCTGGATGCTTAATGCCTTTGTGATAAATAGTTCGTAACTTTTGTAAATGTATCCTGCATTATTTATAGCTCACTAATCTAATCTGAACAACTTCTGCTTTAAAAGAAGGTATTTGCTTCTTCAAAAAAAATTCCTACATTTTAAATATTAAAGATAAGTATTTTAGAGCTGGGCCCTAGTGGTCATACATGAGCTTAGCATGCACAAAGCAGCTTAATCCCCAACATACACACACACACACACACACACACACACATGAGATATTTGTTTTAAAATGAAAGTTTATTTTTAAAATATACGCAACTTTATCTATTCATACTTATTTCCTAAAATAATTCATCTTAATGGTATAGTGCTCTATTATAGCTAGGGAAAAATTGAGTGGAAGTCAAGAAGTAAAACTAAAAATACTGAACTAATGCCCTCTCCCTCTCCCTTTCTTCTCCCCCTTCTCCCTCCCCCTACCCCTTCCCTCCCTTTGTGTATGAGTGTGTGATTTTTGTTCCAGCTTTTCACTGAATATGGCAGGCTGGCCATGGAGGAAACATTCCTGAAGCCCTTTCAGGTGAGTGAGGGTTGAATGATGGTAAACTCTGATTAGATTTTACTGAAAACTATGACCAGATGTGTTAAGGCCATGTTTCCATCTTATTTTCATTAAAGAAACATTTTTGAACGTCTCTTTGATATGAAGAGGTAATAAAAAGCTATGTTAGATATTCTGATTCCTTGAAGAGCTTAACTCCTCCAAACTCTCCCACAGAGATGTCACAAAAGTCAGGAGACATTTGATAAATTTGTGAAATATAAAAATTAAAAATAAACAAGACTCCTGGTATTGCAGGCTAACATTAGGGCAACATCTGAGCTTGGGTTGAGTTGTGTCCTTCTAATCCTACTTTTCTTTTGTGCTGAGAACAAGTGTCTAAGTCAAACAGCCGTTGTAAGCTGTTGTTAGAGAAGGTATAGATGTGTGCACCAGTGTCTGTCCACATCGAGCATAACTTCTGCCGCCTGGGATCAGAGGGAACTCAAGATGAGCTCTGGAGTTTAGTACACATTCCTGGAGTCGCATCTATAGCTAGGTTGGGTCATAACGTCAGGAAAACATGAACATATCAAGAAGCTGAATGATTGATAAAAGCAAGGGAGAGCTAGTGGCTCTGATGGAATCATCGAAGATGATCTGTGTTCTCTTTGCGGCATCATAAGTCATCTTCAGATACAAACTTATGACCTCACATGGTTCTTGAACACCAGGAATCTGGAATGGCTCTGCTTTGTGGTTTTGGCACAAGGACTCGCATGACGTTGTTCCCAAGAAACCGCAACAGAACATTTAAAACTTGTCTGAACAGATAGGAGTGTTAATAAGATAGCAAGAAACCACTGATATCTGAGAGATAGGGTCCAGGAGGGAGCAAACTAATGTGGCTATATTGATCTCAAATAAAATAAACTTTAAGAAAAAACATTACTAGGGATGGAAGGGTTATTTCTTAGTAATGCGAGAATCAGTTGTGATTAAATGAACTGACAAATATGTAGCAAGTGTGAATAAACATTGTCTTTCGGTTAAGTAATAATTTCTGAGTAATAGTAGCCAACAGTTGGAGTTATCCTAAGTAAACATCCTAGGGTGGGCATACTCAGGAATGCCTAGCAACATCCAAAGACAACGAGCTAGAAGTGCACGGACCGTTCCGAATAGGTTGTTAAGAGTCATCTGAGCAGTGTAAGGTACATAGCGTGATACTGCTGGTAATTAATTCAGATGTTCTGTGCACAGAATAACTTATTTAAATGGATATGTATGGGAAAAGACAGTTGAATAAGAGTGGAACTCTGGGAAAAATATGGTACAGTAAAGCAGGATGGGGCTTGTGCTTAGAGAGAGGCTGGCATGCTGTGACTGAGGGAGCGTGAATCTCTCCAGGGCCAGGGAAGGATGAAAGAAAAAAGCAGGTAGAATAGAGGCAGTTCTGATTTACAATCTTCCTTATGGCTCACAATACCTACACCGTTGTCTTTCTTTTTAATTCATGTTTTAGTTGGATAGTTTAAGTTGTACCGTTACCTTGGTTTTTCTTTTCCCTGAAAAATCCTCCCTTAGGACCACTGGTAGGTGCTACAGAGAGGGGAATCTGTTGTAAATTCTAGAAAGAAACTTCAAGTCTTACCAGCAGGTGTCACTGCTTGTCACTGTTTGCCAGACGCTGAAACAATGCTATGGTCAGAGAGAGAGAAGACAGAAAGATGGAGTTCGTGCCTTTGGTTAAGAATGTCAGTGACCTGAGAACAAAAATAGAAAAAGGAAAAAAAAAGCAAAACCAAAAACTTTAAGAGATCACCACTTTTTAGTAAACCACTGAAAAAATTTTGGTTGCATGGGTCAACAGTAACTCCTAAATATGCATGGACTTATAAAGCTGAAATTGAAATGGGAAACTCATTAAGTAATACAGATGACATCCAGGAGGCATGTAATTGAGATTAAGCAGCCACATGCAAAACAAAAAGTGCTACTCATCATAAGAGATAAAATACAAATATATTCAAATCTCAGGACATTTAAGATATTGGTAAAAGTATTTCACATGTAAGTTAGAAAAAGCATAGAAAATAGCAGGCTAGACTTTTGGATGAAATTTCAATTAATTCAGTAAGTTTCTTTGTAATCATGTCACTGATTTTCTCTAGGAAGATATCAGCTTTATTAACTTAGGTAGAATTATGATAAAATTTTGAACATTGCCTGAGAAAATAAAATGAGGGATGATATTTTGTAAATAATAACTTCATACTAAAACTATACTTTTAACAAATTTGAAATAGAGTTATTAGCTCTGAGATACAGTAAAATTATAAATAATAAACCATGTTTATAGGAAATGGCAAATGTGAAGACAATTAGCCAAGAAAATGAAGATAATTTAGCAGATTGTTTATTATATTATTGTAATTATATCAAACAAATCAAAGACATCTGATTGTGTACTTAAAAGTCATAATTGAAAAGGAGCGCTAAAACCAAGTGAATTCATTTTTAAAAACGGTTGTTGCACATCGCCAGTAGTGGGTTGGTAAATGTTTACAGCTGGCTCAGGAGAAGCAAGCCGGTGGCCTGAGTTGTGGCGTTTGCTGATCTCTGTAGTGTAAATGCTTTTACCATGGCTCACGTCAGACTACCAGTTGGATGTCAGTTGGTTTGCAAAATTCCTAAAATTCTAATAACTGTTCCTTGCAAGTCCTTTTGAGACAGCACTCCACAGCTTCGCACACCTAGGAAACATAATCCATGTTAAGACGTGATCCAGCGTTTTCTGAGTGACTTTCCTAATTTTCTCATTCTTTCTTCCGGCTAGGAGCACTTGAGGCTTACGGGACAGGCGTGGCTCTATCGGCATATCTCCTCTGTGAAATAACTAGGTTCTTTACACTAGCTTCACTTGAGGACTTCAAAAGATTTAGTTGAGAATAACAATAGTTTTTTAAAAAAATTTAAACATGATTGTGTTCAAGAGCTGTGCAAATTTTACAAAGACCTGGAGCAATCATTTCCTATTTTAAGTTCCTAGTAAAATCTCTGCCATCCATTGTGACAGATGTCTCTCTCTCGGTCTGCTATGAGTTTTTCTTCCTTGGTCATTTGGACTCCCATTGACCACACCTGGCCCCACATCCCTCTGTATTAGAGTAATCACACCCTTGGGTCCAGATCTTTATTACTAATTGTGGGGATTTTTTTTTTTTTTTCAGATTGTCAATGTTATTTGGAATTTACTTGAAATACTTTCTGTTTATCAGCTCCAGCAAGGAAGTCTTCCTCTACAGCTCTCTTAATGTGTTTGTGAGCAGGCTGTACTTCGTATGACTTGTTGCCAGGTGGCTCTCGTTTCAACGTGTTAGGTTCCTGCTGGCATGCACGTACCACCAGTAGTTCAGGCTTCTCAGCAGCGAGACATAGGAATTACAGCTCCTTTATGAGCCTGTTAAACGGTCAGCTATCAGTTACTGATGATCCCAGTAAAGGCTTATTTTCCCTTCCTGTGGCTCTTGTCTCTGTATGCGCCTGGCACCCACATCCTCTTACGGCTGCTGGGGTGTGCTGATGGAGAGGCCTTCCTGTGGTAATAGCAGTAAGTTTGTTGTTGGTCTCCACTGAAAATAGATTTCCCCTCAGACTGGACTACAGACTCTAAAATGTGCTTGCTGACACCATTAAATACTTCCTTTGGCTGTTGACCTCTAAGAATTTACTGTTTAACCATTTCATGCCCTCTAATTGTGTAGGCCACAAAGAAAAGGAAATATTACCTAATTTGCTAAAGTGCTGTAGTCTCAGCATTTATTAGAGTCAGTGTTGTTAGATGTCAGTACATTTCGTAGGGGCATTTCTACACGGTGGAAGTTTCCATAGCAGGCCAGGCTATAAAAGCCTAATCTACAGTAAATGTCAATAGTAGCCACAACACTCCTGAGCCCTGGTTGCTTTGTGCCGAAAAATATCTAGTGGTTCCTGCCATCTCTGAGGCTGAGTCCTGGGATAGAAGGGGAGTGCTGGCAGGATTTAGACGATGCAGCTAGCCGAGAAGAGGTGGGGCTGCGTGGGATCTGCAGCCTTGCTGGTAGATACCCAGCAAGAGCTTGCAACCGTGTGAATGAGAATGACTTGCTTCTCTTAAATTGGAGTCCTTGTTTTGGGGTAGGAGACTGTGTACTTAGGTTGTTATTATTTTTTTTAATGTATTTGGTTGTTACAGGGCCTCACTCATGGTAATCCTCCCGTTTTCAGCCTCCGCTGGTGCTGGGGTTGCAGGTGTGTGCCACTGTGCCTGAACTCAGTGCCTGCTGGCAGGATCAAACCACGGCTCCTGCGTTTGCCCAAGATTGCCTAAGCAGAGGCTTGAGTCCATTGAGCTACCTCGCCAGCCCCCATACTTGGGTCATTAAGATTGTAGGACTGATGTAGCCAGTGTACACACCCTGGCAGAGGACCTCGGAGGCAGGGGAGGTTCTAGGAGCAGAGCGATGGGGTGCTGTTACCTGGGCAGAAGTTAGTGAATTAGGGTTTGCCCGTAATAGGAAAATAAGCAGTAATACCTAAAAGGTTTTCCGGAAAACAGTCTCGCTTTTGTTTTTCTTGAAATCCTTATCTTTTTTTTTTTTTTTTTGTACCAGCAGTCAAACTCAGGACCTTGCTCTTGTCAGGCATGTGCTGTGCCACTAAGCTATATCCCCAGCCCGATCCCTCTTTTTTTTTCAATTTAAAATATTTAATTTTGTGTTAAAGAGCAAAAACAGATAGCAAAAACAAAGACAGAAACAGACTGACATATATTTTAGGACTATCATATTCATTGTCTTCTCTTTCACCTCTTCATTGGTTCATTTTATGAGTTAATTCATTCTAGATTTTCCATTAACATTTTTTCCCAGTGTTGATCTTTGCACTTAGGCCCTTCCGTGTATGAGGCAAATGCTGTCCTGCTGAGCTGTGCCCTCCCCTCCCTTAGCATTTTATTAGCCATCTTCTTATACTTAACCCTCCTCCCCAACATTGTAGCAGATCAGTCTTGCCAGTTTTATGGTTAAACCTAAGGTTTCTGGGAAATAATGTTAGGAAAAGTGTGTAAGAATATATATTAAGAGGCCAGGGAAATAGCTTGGTGGTGTAAGTGCCTACCTGGCAAGCTCAAGGACCTGGGCTCGATCCCTGGCACCACATGCCATGCCGACCCCACTCTGAGCTGGCCATTGGAACCAGGTGTGGTGGTGCACACTTGTAATCCCAGCACTGGAGAGGCTGAGACAGGAGAATCACTATAACCTGAACTATATACAGTGAGACCCTGTACCAAATAAAAAGATTTTTAAAAATATGTATTAGGATAATCATCCTATTTCTGATAATTTCCCACTCAAAGTGGCCCATGTGGGCAATTAGGAATTCTTTTACTCTAGTTTGCTTAATTATGTTTAGGAACCACAATGGTCATTTACAGATTTTTTCTTTTCATATTATGGCTGGCCCAGCCTGCCCAGGGGGTGGGCCTGGCACAGCATGGGGTTCCTGTGGTTGCCTAAGCTTTCCTAATAAGCAGGTGCTTTAGACCCCTGAGCCATCTTGTTGGCCCAAATTTACAGAATTTTTTGGTAATGAGTTAAGCTACTCTGAAACAAAACATCCTTGGACAAATATCTGTAATGATTGGAGCTGCCAAGTGATATAGAAAATACATGACCTCACTGAGAAAAAGAGGCTGCCTGCTTGCTAGGGCTGAAAATTAAAGGAGAAGATCTGATAAGAGGGCTAAGGACAAGGACACTGTCTGAGAAAGCTACTCCCCTGCCCAGGTGCTGTCCAGAGAGCAGTGTGGTGACCCGAGAGCTGCCAAACCAGCAGAAATACATTCTGACTGCACTGTTAGGTCAGTGGTGTGGACCAGGATTCTCCCAGTTGCCCCATTTAGGTACACGAAATGTCAGGCGAGCTCTATAAAATGACAAGCTTTGAGTGCCTAGTTTATACCATATGCTGTGCTAAGCGTTTTATACATTAGTCACATTAAATGTCCCCTGGAGTTCTATGAAATAAATAGTATTATTATACTTTATTTTTTCTTTCTCCTTTTTATCCAACAAAGAAATACTTAGAATAGCTGGAAAGCCCTGCCCCTGGTCATACGTGCAGTGAGGCTGCAGAACTAACCTCAAACCAGGCAGAGGCTCAACGCTGTTGTGTCCTCTGCAGCCATCTCTTAGGAGCCCTAATTCTAGGTACTTGCTGAGCTACATTTTATGATCTTACATTTCATGAACTTACTCCATCTCATGAGCTTATAGAAGTCATAAGTGCAGGAGCTTCATAGCTTACGTTTTTAGCCTAGAGCACCTCTTCTGATACTTTTTTGTGCAGTAGTTGTTGAACATATGCACTCTAGTGAGGTTGTCGTGTACATGTTTGAAATTGGATATAGCTTATATATAAGAAAGTTCTCTGAGCTCAGAATTGGAAGGCTCACATTCAAGATTAGATGCAGCTGTTTCAGCCTAGTATTATAATACTAACCTCAATATTAAGCCATACTTGGAGTGAGAGTATGCAAGATATTTGTACTAGGTGTAACCTCTTCTCAAACCCCAGAAACTCAGTGAAATTTTCTTTAATGAGTAGGGTTTGTCAAGGTACTGATTTTAATTGTTACATGGTTGGAGATAACACAAAAAGAAGAAAATAGCATCATTTGTTTGTTAAGACTAACAGAAAAATGATTAGCAATAGTGATTGTACTGTCTGGTGCCACCAGATTTTAAGGTGACCCTAGTGAATGGGCTGTGGTGGCTTCACAGCCACAATACGAAGTCACCGCTGCACTGAGGCAAAGAGAACAGACTGGTTACTGCGTCAAGGGAGAAGCCGGAAAGCAGTGAGGTTTTTTTTTTGTTTTTGTTTTTGTTTTTGTCTTTTTGAGACAGGGTCTTGCTATGCAGCTCAGTCTGGCCTTGAGCTCACTTTTGCAGCCCAGGCTGGTCTCGAACGCACATCAGTCCTCCTGCCTCAGCCTCCCAAGTGCTGGGATTACAGACGCGTGTCACCATTCCCAGCAAAGCAGTGAGTTTTTGATGTATGCCATGTTGTTGACTTAATACCTGTAGGGGCCTAATCATTTTAATAAAGAAAAGTTTTTGATAATTTGGAAGGGATCCTGGGCTCTTCTTTTTCTTCTCATGTTCTTGTAGAATTTTGTTCAGAGATTCCTCTTTTTCTTTTTTTCAGTTTCTTTTGAAATAATTCGCAGGCTAGGTATTCTCTCCCACTGTGGGGCCTCTGTGCTTTCAGCAGACTTTCCGCTTGTGGTGTCTGCAGAGGTTCTATTTATGGGTCCTGGTGATTCTCAGAGAATGGGAGGTATTTTGGTCTTTTTTTGTTTAATCTGTGAGGCTACAAATTTGATTCCTACCTTTTAAACTGTTTGTACACTTTAAAAGTCAGCCATATGTTAGAAACTCTAAATCAACAATTCCTCATCAAATTGTTTTCCTCTGACTCCTCTTCTGTGTCTGAGCCCCATGTGTTCTTGTCTGCTACGTCAGGAAGCTGGGCAAGGCTTCCTTTACTTCAGCTTTTAGGTACCCAAACACCACGTGAAAGTTTCCTGAGGTTTCTGAAATTTTCTCTTGATTCATCTTTATTTTGTTTGGAACTTTGAATATTTACTCAATTCACTTTTAAGAGAAAGTCTTTTAAAAGGCCTTCTATGGGTTTTTTTTCCCCCTTCTCCCTTTCTAAAGGCCATTAAGTTTATAAAATGTACTTTTTTAAATGAACAGCTGAGTCATTTAAATATTCTCCTGATTGTTCTTATCCTACTGCTTTTAACAATTTTTCCATGTGAAACAAGTAGACTAGTTGGAACAGAACTGATAGTTCTGGACAGTAAATATCTAATAAATCCTGACTTCTGCAGCAATTTTTGTTTTCTAGATTAAAAGAAATTCCTTAAAACTTAGCTAGGGCTGGCGAGATGGTCCAGCAGTCTAAAGCGCCTGCTTAGGAAAGCTTAGGCAACCGCAGGGACCACGGTTCAATCCCTGGCACCACATGCTGTGCCAGCCCCACCCTCATGGCAGGTTGAGCTGGCCATAATAAAAAAAAAAAAAAATATTGGGGGTGGTTGGAGATGTAGCTCATGTGGGAAGGCCCCAGGTTCAATCCCCACTTCAAAGAAA
>PVKN010024061.1:0-14576 GCA_004027915.1 Capromys pilorides
TTGTCTAAACAATATTAGTACAAACTTTTATTCTCAATGAACTACGATTAAGTAGCTGTACATCTATCTTAACTCTCCTGTATATACATATATATATATATATATATATTTTTTTTTTCTTTTTAAAGTTTCTAATACTAGGAGAAGATATCATACCATGTCTTATAAGTAGATTGTAAGTCAAAAATATAGTATGAATCATAAAAGTATAATTAAACAATATTCAGAAAATTAATTAAATATTAATTAATTAAAATTAAATTAAATACTTCAAAATAGCATTCCAAGATGCAAATCAAGGGGCTGGGGAGATAGCTCTGTGGCACAGGTGCCTGCCTGGCAAGTGCAAGGTTGTGAGTTCAAACCCCGGTCCCGCCAAAAAAAAAAAGCAAATCAAATCTGGAGTCCAACTTAGAGGGCAGAACATTGCATATCATACATATGAACCTGTAATCAATTCTGAGTATTCGCATAGTATTTGAATATGTTAATATATACAAAGATATCAACTAAGGAAAAGTTTCCATGGTAATAAAGAATTACTAAAAATAAAACATAACATAAATACTTGAATGGCAAATATATAAGCAGAACTTCTAACAGTTTGGGGATAAGATAGCACAAGAAGTTCTAGTATGTTGTGCACATGAACAGTGTCCATGATGCTTACTGGTGGTCAGGTGTCACCTGCGGGACTGAGCTACTGCTATTTCCTAGATATTCACCCTGTAGAACCAGACAGAATCATGACCCATAGGGTGCAGGAGAAGTCCATTTGTACAGTATGCTGATGGACATATTCTGCTGCTGTATACAAAAGAATAGTTGAAAGACTGCTTTTGTATACCTCCTTTTTTCCTGTGTTTAACTGTTTGCCCTATTTGGTGGGTTCTTACCATTCTCCTTCATGGAGTTGTGGTCATTTTGATCCCTCTCTATAATATCTTTTAGTAAACTGTAGGGTTGGCTTTGTCATCACAAGTTCTTCAGTTGTTCTTTGTCATGGAAGTATTTCACTTCTCCATTGAACTTGAAAGAGAGTTTTGCTGGGCATAGCAGTCTGGGCTGGAATTTGTTTTCTTACAAGACTTAAAGTACTTTGCTCCATGCTCTTCTTGACTTGATGGTTTGTGAAGAGAAATCTGCTGTTATTCTAATGGATTTTCCTTTAAATGTGATCTGTTTCTTTTCTCTAGCGGCTTTTAGTATACTGTTCCTGTGCTGAATTTCTGGGATCTCGATTATTATATGTCTGGGTGTGGTTTTAATTGAGTTGATGTTACTTGGAGTTCTGTATGCTTCGATTATCTGAATGTCAAATCGTTTCCCCATCTTTGGGAAGTTTTCTGCTATCACTTCTGCCCATTTTTTTTTTAATATTGTTTGTACAAACTTCTTTTTTCTCATTGATGTCTATTAGTCTTACATTGATCATCTTTGTATCATCTTGGAGATGCTGAATTATTATTTTTTTTTGCATCCTAGTTGTTTGTAAGTGATCATTTCTTACGTCTTCCCTAGCAGCAATTGTGTCTTTACGGTCTGAAAGTTTATTTTTCATTTTCATTGAAATGGTTTTGTCAGCTTGTGATTGAGGTTTTAAGTTCCTGTATAGCACTTTGAATCTGCTTCATACATTCTATATTGCTCATTCGAGGATTCCATCATTTTTCTATTCTCCCCTATTTTTTTATCAGTATCTTCTTTAGAAGTACTTATACTTCTTTTTTATAGGTATTATTTCTTTTTTTACTTCAGAAATTATTTCTGATCTGATTTCCTCTATACCTTTCTGCAGATGTTTCTTTACTTGAGATGCTATTATTTCAGAGATTTCAGGTGTGCGATTTCCAATTTCTTCTAGGCTATTGTCTCCTGCATTTGTTCTGGGTGGGCTTGGGGCCTAAGAGCACACTGTGCTCCTTCTCTTTGTCATTTTGTATAGCCCTGCCTTCTGACCTTTGGTGTAGATCTTTGGTAGAGTTCTTACCTTAGCACCAGATCTGAATCTACCAAGTTCAACTTGTCCAGGTAGGTGTGGCTTGGGTCTGGCTGCTGCACATCACTTCTTCCTGTACCAGCCCTTGGAGGTGAACCTGCTGTGCCATTCTGGCAAGATGTTCTGCTCCTGGACCAACTGGGTGGGTCTTGTCTCCAGTCTCTCTGAAGGAAGTTCTGTGGCAGTTTTCCACACTGAGCCTGTCTGATGGATGAAGTTCCACTCACATGCAGGGCTTTTTTGCTGGGCGAAATGAGTTTCCAGCAGGCCCAGGGTGGTGTACCTCACACTCTGAGCCTGGTTGCTGGGTGAATGAGTTTCCAGCAGGCCCAGGGTGGTCTACCTCACACTCTGAGACTGGTTGCTGGGTGAACGAGTTTCCAGCAGGCCCAGGGTGGTCCCCTCCATTACTTTTGTTTCTTAGCAAAGGCTAGTCACTATGATGCCTATTGTAAGAGTCAACCAACAAGCCATTCTGCCTCTGTACTTCCTGCTTGTTTGTCCTATATAAACCCTAGGCCACCAAAGATCAGGGCCTAATATTTTGGAAGTGATCCTAATCAGGGCCCATCAATGTCCACAAAATCTACCTCCAAACTCTGGGTGTCATTTAGATGTTTCTATGTGCCATCGCACTTCCACTGCCCAGACCCTATCTCTGTCACCTCTGTCCCACCCATCCTCCCCTCAACCTAACATACCCCCCATGGCATCGTAGACCATATGCTCACACTTCACTCACCCAGAAGCTCCTGGCCTCCTGCCAAGGAATATATATATATATATATATATATATATATATATATATATATATCACCAGTGCCTCAGAGTAATGCCCATGCTCTGGGTTGCTGTGCAGGCCCTCTATGATCTGGACCCTGGTAACTTCCCCACCCTTATTGTCACCCCTTTCCTTAGGGCCCAGGTGACTCTGAACTCAAGTCGCTTCCTGCTCTTCTGATCTCTGAAGCCTGCTGCCTGGTACTTTGCAGGGCAGTGTGCACAGCCCCATCTCTGGCTTTCTTGCTGCCAGAGCAAGCTGGGAGGCCTCTCTTCATCAGAGCACAAGTGTCCCTGTGAGCAATATCCCCTCTCCTGCCTGTTTACTTTGAGACATTGAGAGATGGATGAAGAGAAGGGAGATGAAGGAATCTGAACTTGATGATTAGATGAGGGCGGGACCGGGGGAGTCAGCACCCAATGGAGACGGAGCTTCCGCCTGGGAAGATGGAAAGGTCTGGAGACTGGTGGTGGGAGTGGCTGTGAAGCCAAGTGAAGGTTCTGAATGTTGCTAAATTGTACACTTAAAATTGTTTAAGGTGACAAGTTTTACATTATGTGTATTTTACCACAGTAAAAAATAAAGAATAATTACAGTGAAATAAAAGCGTACAAGGAGACAAAGAAAAGACTTTAAAACGTCTAGTACAGCACTATGCTCATTAATTCTATTAATAGCAATACATCCTGAAAAAAATAACCCCTTGGATTAGGTGAATGTTTGATGAGGCCATGGAGGCAGTATTTATACTGAAGATGATATAGAAATAATCAATTTGTTTGACAGAGGAAATAGAGAAGTACATTTATTCTGAAATATTTGTAATTCTTTAGAGTGGTATTTCTGAAAATAGTATCAATCAAAATTTTCTCATGATATAATAATCAGTGAGAAAAATAGAAACCAAATTTTAAATATAACAACTTTAAAAAATAGCTTTATGCTCAGAACATCAAATGATAGTGCAAACACTTCAGCTTAACAGTTTTCACTTGGAAGCTTTCTCTTTTTATTTGTGATATTTCTTTAATTATGAATGTATAATATTGTGATAATAAAAATGTTATTTTAAAGACAGTTTATAGGCTTACTTTAATGTTTAAAAAAAAGGAGGGGGACAGGAAGAAGACTGTAAACCTGCTGAATTGTTCATTTTCCAAGAGGGGGCGCCCTGGAGCTGCATGGCCTCCAGGAGTGATTGCCTGAGGACCGGGGAAGATTCCATCTACTCCAAGGAGAGAAAGGCCTTAAGAGGAACCAGCCCTGCACCTTGATCTTAGACTTCAGCCTCCAGGGATATGAGATAGATAACTGCTATCCCAGCTGCCCCAAGGTGACCCACACTCAGGCCGCATGATGGGTGCAGGGGGGGAAGCTCTTCTCCCCTCCTGATCTGTCAGCCTCACAGCCTTTCTCCTTCCTTCTCCTCCTGCAATCCTGTCCCTACCTAACCCTCAACCTAAACCAGGCTCTCAGTCTATCTTGTTTGCATGATCTGTTGAAGCTCCCTGGGTCCCCGGTTTCCCTGCGGATTACAGGACATAGAAACTTGGGTTGTGAGTGCACCTCTGAGGCTGTGACTCCTTTAGCATGACAGCCTGGGATGAAACTAAATGGCAGAGGCCAGGGCGATGCTCAGGCAAATGAGGATAGCAGTGCAGACAGAAAACCAGACATGTGTCACACCATAAGCACTTTGCTCATGAGACTGAGCCCCATCTACCATTAATCCCCTCCTCATATAAAGAAGCTACAGGGGATGGAAGTCAGGCAGCTTGACGAAGAAGAAACAGCCAAATATAACGTGGTCCAAAGCAAGCTGATCCCCATAACACCAGGCTGAAAGTTTCTTGGTGAAAATGAGCCAATGTTGTCACCACGTGTGGAGAGTCCAGTGTGTAGGAATCACTGCTGCATTTCTACTTGAGTGGCAAGCATGCCTTCCCACTGCACACTATGTGTCCCAGGTTCCCTGTTCTCTTGTACTCTCAGTCCCATTTCTTGGCACTTCCTTCCTGCTCTGCACCACGTGTTAGTGGGAAAGGGAACATCTTCACCAAGTAAAAAATACCGTATGTTAAACAACAGTCTTATTTCATGGCTCCCTTAATAACAAAAAGCTTCTTGATGTGGGTCTGGGTCGTGATTATTTGACTATGAGCCCCAAACACAGACAACAAAAGCAGAATGATAGGTGAATGACATTATCCTTTAAGGCTTCTGCACAGCAGGGGAATAATCAACAACAACAAAAAACACAACACATTTGTTAGGAGGAAATATTTGTAAACTGTATGTCTGATAAGGTGTTCATATCTTCTACAAGTTAATAGTGAATAATCTAACGAAAAATGAGCAAAAGAACTAGTGTCTTAGTTACATTTCTCATTGATAAGACAAAATACCCAACACCAACAAGTTAAAGGAAGAAAGATTTATTGCAGTTCACAGTTTGTAAAGATTTCAGTCCATAGTCAGCTGGCTGCAAGGCATAGTAGCTCAGCACAGGAGAAATACTTCACAGTATGGCAGGCAGAAGGCAGTGAGCAGCAAGCAGCAGCAGCAGCAGCTTCCCTTTCCCTTTTGTTTCATTCAGGGTTCAAGCCCATTGAGGGGTGCCACCCACACTCAAGTTGGGCTTCCTGTTATCTGCATCCATAGCTATGTTAACCAGTCAGGGACTACTTTACTTGCGTATCTTTAGTCTATACTTACACACCTAGACTGAGCCACTCCTGAAAAGCTTCACCTACGAGTGCATGAGGCTTTGGCAGGAGATATCTAGATACAACCACAGCATCTAGATAGGCTCATTTCCAAATAAGAAGGAAAAATGGGGTCACAGGCCCATGAAAAGGTTCTTAATACCATAAATCATCAGAGAATACCAACTGAATCCACACTGAGGTCCCACTTCATACCTTTAAGGTGGCTATTACCAAAAGGCAAAAAACAATAAATGTTGGAAAAGATATGGAGTAAAGGAAGCTCTTGTGCACTGCTGGTGGAAGTGTAAGCTGTGCAACCATCCTGGAAAACAGTGTGAATGTTCCTCAAAAATTAAAAATAGAATTCCCATGTGACCCGTTGATCCCATTCTTGGTCTAGCCAAAGGAAATGAAAGCAAGACATATCTCCATTCCATGCTTACTGAAGCTCTAGCTACAGTAACCAGATTGGGAATTAGTCTTCATGCCCACGAAGTGGTGGATGGCCAGAGAGTACTATACAGCCATAAAAAGATGCATCCTTTCATTTGCTTCAACTTGAGTAGACCTGGAGAATATTATGCAAAATGAAATAAACTAGATATGGAAGGATGAATCCTACATAATCTCACTTATAGGATGACTCTGAAACTGTCAACTGCTGAGTAGCAGCAGGGTGGTGTTTGCCAGGGTGGTGTTTGCCAGGGTGGAGAGAAAGAAGTTGGTCAAAGGGAACCAAGTCTCAGTGGTGTAAGTTCCGGAATAGTGGAGGTCAGCTGTGTGGCACAGAAGACAGCACTGTGGTGAACACTTAGCATTTATGAAGATGAGGGATCTTACTGGATGTTGTTATCAGGAGAAGAAGAAAGAGAAGCAAGAGGAGAAAAAGAAGAGGGGAAGTGGAATCATTGGAAGGGGGACGGGGGAAAGGGAAGGGGAAGAAGAGGAAGATTGGAGGGGCAGGGAGTGGGGAGGAAGAGGAAGAGGGCAAAGTGGAAGGGGAAGAGAGGGAAGCGGGGAAAGAGAAAAAAGGGGAAGAAGAGGAACAAGAGTAGGAGGAGAAAGAGAAAGAAAAGAAAGATGATAAGGAGAAGAGAAGAAGCAGTGGGCCACAATAGATATGTCCTTGGTGCATATTGTGGAAGTCATTACACACACAGCTGTGTATCAGCAAATCATCAAGTTAAATATATTAAATACGCCCAGCTTTTAGGATCTCAATTGTTCTGCAGTAAAGTAGCTCTTAAATAGAAGTGCATAGTGTCAACCTGAAAGAATGAATAAAATCTGAGAAGTACAATAGATTCTAAGAAAGGGGAGAAAACTGCTCAAAGGGAAGGAACAACTGGATGAGGGAAAGCAGAAAAGAAAGAAAGAAGGAAGGGAAAGAAATCTATATGTCGATACGCAGGAGAGCTTGGATAATTGTGCTGCTGATTTCTGCTTGTCTATTGAAAGGAGCAGTTAATGCTTAAATTTTTTTCTCTCCTTTTTAATTTTTTTGGACCACTTTGCATGCTTATATCTGGTAATCTGAAAAACTAATTTGAAGACAACAATATGCAATATAACAACCATTGTTGAATTCCTGTCATTTTTGTTTAGTGAAATTCTGTAATTTTGTATGATGTCTAATTTTTTTCTACTAATTTTTTATTCTCTTTAAAAAATTAAGTACAGAAGTACAGAATCACCAAACTGCAAAGAACAACTACTGCTGGAGAATAGCACTGTGCACCTATGCACTGATTGAGCTCTAAAAGGGGCATGCGTATTCATTTTATTTTTAAAAGATATGTGCTTTAAAGCTCACTTCCACATGATAAAGCTTTTATGCCATTGTACATTTCCATGGTGTGAATACTTCCACTGTGGCTGATTTCAAGTGACTATTATAAAAGAAGCCACCTTCATAATTCCAAGAAACTGTCCCCTGGGCCTGGATGACCCAGACTTGTGGACTTTTCACACAATCCTAGTGTGTCCCTTATACATTTCTTTCCTCTGTAGTCAGCAGTCAGTAGGAAATCAAGGCTCTTCAATGATCAAAGCCACCATCCTGGACCCTGACTCTCACCCTGGTGCCAGCCCCCAGGGGCAGGAAGTGGAGAAACCAGGTGCAGTGTGCCACTGGGGAATCCCATGGGTCAGTTCCATGTCTACCCCCAAGGCTCAAGCCACCACTCCATGAATGGCTGCATAAGGATACGCAGACATTACAACCCCACATACTTCTTAGTTCTAATTGGGTTTTAATGGGACTTTTCTACTAGTATCAGTGAACTAGATAGAGGTAAGGGCAGCAGAGACCAGGCCAGCCGCAAAGTGCAGCAGAGGTGGGCTGGGCCTGAGATGACAGCAACCAGTTGTGTCCTGGTTATGCAGCTGGGAAGCTGAACAGCAGGCAGGAGGCAGCCTGGGGACAGGTCCTTTGCCTGTGGGAGTTTGGGAAGGCCTGAGAAGCATTTGATGCCTGAGGAGCTGAGGCCCAATTCCTAGTAAGTAATGACACCTGATCCTTCCTTCTTTTGCATACGCAACATGAAACATAGGTGAAGTGAATCTTCACCGGAAGAACAAAACATTAGAAGATAGCATTAGATCACATCTTCATAAATTTCAGATAAGGCAGCATTAATTAATCAAAAGAACAAATCTAAAAAGCTCATAGCCTTCAAAGGAGTCATTTAGGCTATATTAAAATTAAAACATACTAAGTTCACAAAAGAAAACTATGAGCCATCAGCCAAGAATAGATACGTGGGATGCCTGTGAGCAGCCAGGATTGCCAAGGACAGCGCAAGTGGAGCAGCCAAGCAGGCCGCGAGTGAAAGCAAGTGGACGGAAATTAACAGTAAGTCACACCAGAGGGAACATGAATGGCTGGAAAATACACTTTTAAATGTTCAGCCTCACACATCCACCTGGGAAAGGTGGTGACCACGACACCGCATGCCCTTTAACACCCATGACCTAGGACAGTGTACAGGTGGCAACACCAACAGTTAGTGAAGATTGCCAAGAAATAAGAGACTCCTAGGCATGCAAAGCTGGGTGAACCAGCACACCCATGTCAGGGGACCAAAGGGGCAAAGGGTGGAAGATTCACAGGTTTCTCTACCTCAGTTAACTCCACAATGGGCTAAATGCTGAGAGAGTCACTGACATGACGCATAAGGATACACAGACGTTACGGCCTTGGTGTCTAGAAATGGTGCCTGAGTTAGCATAACTGTAACTTAGTGCTTTGTTTCATTTTGGGTTTTTGTTGTTGTTGTTTTTCATTTAGCACAAAGTCACGTGCACGCAGTACACGCTGTGCGCGTGACTTCAGTTGTGCTGCTATGGCTGCGTCAACATCCTGGAACAATGCTAAACAGATTTTATAGTCATTTTGACTTTGGGGAAGAACCAGAAAACTCATGGTGTCAAATTTGGTGAATAAGATGGACAGAGACATGCCATACCGTTTTATGAGCCTGCCTTTTCACGGGATTGCGGTGGCCGCAGCAGTGAACATATTTCTTTGTCATACCAATATAGACAATTACAAAAGAAGACTTGCTGAACAGCTTCAGAAGTAGCAAAATGTTGGTGGGATAAGTGTTTGGCTCTAGAGGAAATGTTCTGAGGTGGATTAATGGCTATGTACCTCCTATATTTTTAAAATTTTGAACGTTCACTGTGTATTTCAATCACACGTAAGATGTGAAATCTTGGATGCTTGCCTTTTCTTGGGCCAGAGACGTGCTGTACACTGCTCCACTGTGATGTTGAGTGGTGACAGGAGCTGTAACCCCCAGTGGCCCCAAGCTCATGATTAGCACAGGAGGCTGCTGCTCGCTGTGTCGCTAAACTGTGTGTGCACTAGGGTGAACAGACCACTTACAACTGGCTTACCAGCATGCACCCCCCATTGTAAGTCCAGGATCATTTGTATTAGCAAGACACAAAAACAACCTGAAGAGCCACCAAGAGGAGGGTGGGTCCTCACAGCTGATGCTGCGTGTTCTCACTCTGGCGACCTGGCGTCGTCATGGCCTGAAATACGACAGAGCTGCCACTCTGCATGAAATAGACCTGAATACTACAGTTGGAAAACTCTAGAAGTGTAATGCTGAAGGAAGAATTAGAGTATGGTATGATACTGTATTTAAAATTTAAAATATGTTGAATTCATAAATAATATTACATGGAAATAGTACATGTAGTTATATACAATCTGCATCATTTGCATTACATTAAGTTAAAGGTACCTAGAGGTATGCATCCCCCTACACACACACACACATACACACATACACACTCACAGACCAAGGGAAGGAAAGAGCAGCTAGGGGACTCTGGAGGCATTTCTGCTACATTTATAACACTTAGGTTCTTTAAAAAACAAATTTGAAATAATATTGCAAAATGTTCCCATTTATGGAGCTTTAGTGGTGGTCACATGGGTCCTTCTCTTGACTTTATTTTTCATGGTTTCCTGTATTTTAGCCCATATGTCAATTCTGCCTTAAGAGTAAAATTCTAGCCAGTTGAGCTGATGATGTACATATGGAAAGGGAAGCCTTACATGGAAGCTGTGGTCAGGTTCTGGGGTCTAGAAGTGCTGGGGTAGAGCAACTTCAGGGGCCTTGGCAGCTTGGGTCACTGTCCCCAGCTGGTTACCCTCCACTTGCTCTGAAGAGCAGGGATTCACCCAGGACTTGGCCTGGGATGCAACTGGCCAGTGGAAGGTGGTGACCTGGTGTAAGAAAAAGCTTTAGATGTGTTAGTGCAGCTCACCGTGGTCTCTGGGCCTTTGCCAGTGGCTATGGAAGATGCTGCCCTGGGCACACGCCTCTCTAGGACAGGGCCACCGGGAAGCAGTGCAGCACCAAAGGGAGCCCAAGACAAAACCCTCCAATCTCAGTCACAGCCAGCAGAGCACAGACTGCTGGGAATCCATGCCCTGTGCTTGAAACATGGGGATTTGGGGGTGTTTTAGACTACTAAGTTACCCAGAGCTGACAGATATGTGGGAGGAGGGATGCAGGAGCAGGGACCTTGGAGAAAGAGGCAGAAACTCAGCGACAAGGGAGAAGCACATCTTAGGAAAACGTCAATCCTAAGAGGCTTTCAAGAAGTGCCTCAGACAACTTCAACAATTAAAGCACCTCCCACAGTCCCTGCTACAACTGGGGACAGGAGAGAGAAGAGGGACAAGGGCATCACAGGGGGCTGGCAGTCAGGTCTGTGCTCTGCTGCTGAGACAGAAGGCCCAGTCCCAGCCTAGGAAGCTTCAGGACCAAGATTCCCAGGAACAAAGGCCTGTGGGCTCCGCCATCTGGGCGGGGCTTTGCCACTGCCTTGGAGCCACGGAAGCTTGCACATTTTATTCCTCATCACCATATTTCTGTACTTTACCAACTCCTCATCCCCGTGGCTAAACTCTCTGAGTGCTTCTACAGTTCAGACATTCTCTTTTTGCTTGCCATTTTTGGGTCTAAAATAAATATGTGCCCTGAAGATAAAGGAAGAAATCCACAGCCGTGTCTAATTATATATTAATAGCATGAAGATGCAGAAGCTGAGGGCAAGGCAAGAAAAAAAAAAAATAAGTGCAAAGAAAAGTCCTGCGAGAGGGCGTGGGCATGAAAATGCCATAGAAGGCTGCCGTAGGGTCCTGAGTGCTACTCGCAGAGGCAGCCGCTGTCCAGGACTCAGTTTCCCTACCTGTCACAACGTGGGAGGGGAGGCAGAGCTGCACGTGGCTCTTTCAGCTTCACCACCTTTCAACTGTCTGATCGCAGCCCCTGAGCGCCGTGAGCCCCAGCAAGGCCGTGCCTCCCTCCTGACTGCAGGCCTCTGACTGGAGCGCTCCACCCTCTGCGCGAGATGCCTAGATCTTCTTTATCAGAGGTCACTGTGCTTGCCCTGGCCTCTACTGGGTGCTTCCACTCACGCCTCTCACCAGCCTCCTGCACACAGTCAGCGAGGCTGACTGGGATGTCTCCCACCTGCAGACTGAAGGCAGAGCCCTACCCCGCTCCGTGGACTCTGACTCAGCACTCCTCGGTCAGGAATCTTTCTCCTCTCCTCAGTCGTGTTCGCAGCTGAAGGACAGTAACAATATCGGTAATGGCAAATGGGAATGGTGCATTCAGGAGTGGTTTACATACCGCACAACACTCCATATCATACACACGGCGTCTGGGAACTAACCCACGAGGGCCATTGCTCATCCCAGGGAGTGAGGGACAAGGACACTGCCACAGAGAAAATTAGGCTACAGTGTGGCTTTTGAGTTACTGGGCAGCAGGGAGCAAGGGACAGTGATGTCCAAGAAGCAGTGGGCCAGGTGCACACTGTCACTGCCCACCTGCTGCCTGAGTGAGTTTCCAGGCTGTGGAGGGTGAGACCAGGCAGAGCTATGAAGTGTCTTAACTGGGGATTCTAGGGGGAAAGGGCTCACAGCACAGAAAAGTTGCGGGGGGTGGGGAGACAGACAGACAGACACACAGAGAGACAGACAGAGAAAGAGATAGACAGAGAGAAATAGACACAGAGAGACAGACAGACAGACAGACACAGACAGACAGATGGACAGAAGCACAGACACACAGAGACAGAGACAGTCAGAGAAAGAGACAGACAAAGAGAAATAGACAGACAGACAGACAGACAGACAGACAGACAGACAGAAAAACTCCAGGGAGCAGAGCAAATAGCACATATAGCTGTGTGTGAATCTGAAGCAGCCTATAGGATCGGAGTTAAATGCCACCTGCGGGGGCTAGAGAGAAGGGGTCTGGGACCAGGAGCAGCTCAAAGGAGAGCTGTGTATTACAAATTGTGCTGCTATAAACATAGGTGCACAGATATCACTATGATATGATGTTTTTAGTTCTTCTGGGACAATTCCCAGTGCAGGTTAGTAGATTGAATGGGATTTCCAGCTCTAGTATTTTAAGGAGTCTCCACACTGCTTTCCGTAATGGTTGAAAGTTTAACCACAAGGCGTAAAATGTAAAGCTAGATTAGAATGCTGAGCTGTAAAAAGTTTAAATCAACAGCTTCCAACATTGTCAGTTTTACCAATAACTCACTGTGAATATCGAACATTGGATTATATATACAACTACTTTTTCTTAGTTTAATGACAAAAAATTTTTTTGTACCATTAATGATCAGAAAAATTATCACGTCTACACCCTGTGCTCTGTATAACTAATAGGAAGACAACACTATGCATTGATTCAAATATTGGAAATGTACTACTAACGTGTTTTGAAACTGTCACATTGTTATTTCTTATTAAAAGCAACAATAAATAAATAAATAAATAAATAATAAACAAATTATTACATTTAAAAAAAAAGGAGAGCTGTACCTCCTAGTTGTCTGGGCTGGGGTGCAGACACTCTTGATTCACAGTAAATCATACTTAATAAACTGATACGTTAAAACTTCTCCTCTTCCAAGGACACTTTTAAGAAAATGAAAAGAAAACTCAAATGGAGAAAAATATCTGCAGATCATATCTTCATGAAAGGACTAGTACACAGAATATAGAAAAAAATTCATGAAACTCTATAATAAAAAAAATAAAGTCCAGTGTAACAAAGAGGAGCCCAGGTTCTAATAAATACACAGTTAAATTCTATAAGAAATCTACCACCAATATTCCTTACACTCTTCAGTGAAATAGAAATGCAAGCAATACTCATTAATTCATTCTTGGGTTCGATCCCAGGGGCCTGCTGTGCCAGCCCTGCTCCCTGAGTGCACTGAGACAGCAATTGAGACTGGGCATGGTGGCATGCACCTGTAATCCCAGCACATGGCAGGCTATAAGTGGGAAAATCACTATGAGTCCAATCTACTAGTGAGACCCTGAACACCCTGTAAACCCTTCCTTAAAATACAGAAAATTTTTTTTAAAAATTCATTGTTGGAAATAAGCATTACTGTGATACCAGAATCAGAGAAGGATCCAACCAAAAACAAATTACAGGCCAATCTTCCTAATGAATACAGATGCAGAAACCCTCGACAAGATACTGGGAAACAGACTGAAGCAAATCATCAGGAGTATACATTGTGACCAAGTAAATTTCGTTCCAGATATATAAGGTTGGTTCAACATATGCAAATCAGTAAATGTAATACAGCAAAGGACAAAAAAATCACATGATCATCTTGATAGATGTGGAAAAAGTTTGTGACAAAGTCTAACATCCATTCATGATAAAAATCACACAGAAAACTGGAATAGATGGTCTTTATCTCAATCTGATAAAAGCCATCTATGACAAACCCACACCCAACACCATACTAAATGGCCAACAACTCTAAAATCGGGAACAAGACAAAGATGTCCACTATCACCACTTCTATTTATTCTATACTTCTGAAAAAATTAGCTAGAGCAATTAGACAAGAGAAAGAACTAAAAGGAATAAGAATAGGAAGGGCTGGGTAGATCGCTCAGTAGAACAAGTGCTTGCCTGGCAAACACAAAGACCTGAGCTCAGTCCCTGGTTCCAGAAAAAAAAAAGGAATAGGAAAGGAATAAGTTAAATTAATTACCATTATTCACAGATAATGTGATACTGTACCTAAAAGATCCCAAAAACTCTACCAAATGACTTATAAATTTAATAATCAATTTGAGAACATAGCTGGACATAAAGTCAACACACAAAAATCGATAGCATTCCTGTACACCACCAACAAATACAGTGAGAGAGAAATTAGGAAAACCACACCTTTCATAATAGCATCCAAAAGCAAATGAAATGCTTAAGAATCAATCTAACAAAGGAAGTAAATGATCTATACCCTGAAAATTACAATTCTCTAGAAAGGGAGATCAAAGAAGATATCAGAAAATGGAAAAACATCCCTTATTCATGGATAGGAAAAACAGTGAAAATAGTCACACACCCCAAATTGTCATACAGATGTAATGCAATCTGAATCAAACTATCATCAGCATACCTCACAGAACTAGAAAAAAACATTCCTAAAATTCATTTGAAAACCAAAAACACCTAGAATAGCAAAAGCAATTCTGAGTAACAAAGGCAAGGCTAGGACATCACGA
>PVKN010024062.1:0-14560 GCA_004027915.1 Capromys pilorides
TGTGACATAAAGTTACAAAAAGATGTTATTCTTATTTCTGCAGTTGGCATCTAAAATTTTCTGAGTTTTAATTGATAAATGAAGGACCGTTGAAAAAAATCTATCTTTAGATGTTATTTTACAGAATATTTTAGCAGGTAACTTTTGTTAAGACTACTTTAACCTAATACGAAAGATAGTTTAGATAAATGTAACTGTAGGAAATACCAGTTTCTGTTTATATTTAAACATGGTTATAAAAATGACTGTTTCAGTAATATGCAATGTCAGACTGCAGTATTTTCACTTAAAGTTCTTACAAAAACACACCCACTTCTTGTTGTTTTCTTTTTCTACTCTGCTGCAGCAAAGCCAGAGGGAACATTTCTGCAGCTGGCTTAGTCACTTTCCCCTTGTTGAGACACAGTACCCAACACCCCAACTAAAGGAAAAGAGGTTTACTTTTGCTCACCGTTTTAGAAATTTTAGTCCGTGGATTGTAGGCTTAAAAGCAGAAATGACATGGTGGAAGGACCTGCCACAGAGGAAATGGGCTCACATCGTGGTGTCCAGGGAGCAGAGGGAGAGGGGAGGAGGCAGGGAGGGAGATGTATGCTTCTAGTTCATGCCCTTAGTGACCACCTCCAACCAGGCCTCATCTTCTAACAGGAAGTTAGAACTCATCAGTGTCCTAATCACTGATAATGGAACTCCCGTGATCCAGTCACTTTGAAAGACCAAAACCCAGCTGGAGAAATATTAATTCCTGTAGCAAGGTGTGAGCTCCGAAGAGCTTGGGCAATGCTCTTCCTCACAGCGTTGGTGGCTGCAGCCCTCATATTGTCTTTTGGGCTAGCTTTGTTCACCACCTATAGCTTTTATCAGCAGATATTCTATATTTCTCTCTTTTCTAACTACGTTGGGTCTCAACTGCGCTTTGAGCTTCAATCTCGTGGGTTCACGCAATGCCCTCTCAGGGACACACTGGCTGACTTCCTAGGTCTTTTGAAATTTAGGTTCAAGTCTCCTGGATTGCTATGGCTCTTGCACTGTGCCTGCCCATAAACCAGCACTATCTAGATAATGTCAAAGCCTATGTACAGTTCAAATAGTAGCCAAGCCCCCTTAGATCATGGTACAGCAGGCTCTGAGTACTTGTTTAGACAACTGAACTCTGTAAAATTCTTTAGTTTTTCCTGAATGAGCTGCATTCTCTGAGATTCATTTTTCAAAGTGGTCTTCGACTTTTGAATCTTGGAGCCTGTGACATCTTGTTGATTCTGAGGTGGCCTGTGTTGATGAATATACTTGGATTCTTTTGAATGCAGATCTTTTTAGCAACTATTTTCTCATTTGCTGCAACTTTTCAGGGTCTTTCTTTCTGAAAACACTTTAAATAGACTTTTTGCACCCCTTTTTCCACTTTAAACAGACTGAAAACTGCTAGCAGTACCCATGCCACAGCCAGAACATTGAGCTGCCTTGATATTTCCTCCACCAGATTAATTAGTCTAGTGCTCCTAAGCTCTGTCTCCTGAAAAACCTCAGAAAATGGGCACAGTGTGGACAAATGTTCTGCTAGAGCATAACTCACAGGGCCTCTGGTCTAACTGCCAGTGGTGTCCTTGTTCCCAGATGAAACCTCCTATGCCTGATCCTCACCATGCGCATTTCTATCAGCATTCTGGGCCTCTGAGCTCTGGTCAGAATCTCACATCAGGCTTGAATCACAGCACACTAGGACTTTCTAGCCAGCATCTACAGTCCTTTCCACACTCCTCCTGCAAACTACTTCCAAAGGCTTCTGAATCATATGGGCAAGTGTAACTATGGCAATCGCCTACTCTTAGTACCAGAAACTGTCTTATTCACATTTTTGTGACATTCCCAGTTTAAAGGAGGAGAGGCTTAGTTCGGCTCAGTTCCAGTCTGTAATTGGCAGGATCAAATATGGAAATTGCATGGTACCAAGGCCTACGGGAAGAAAGCTGTACACATTAGAGTAGATAGGGAGCAGAGACCAAGGGCCCAGTGAAGGAAAGCTGCTTAGGCCATGGGGGCCATGAGGAAACATATCCTTCCAGGCCACATCCCAGGGAGCTCTCTCTGTGCCCCAGCTCCCTAGTCAGCTGTGAACTCACTAGTAGACTAATCCATTTGCAAGTGTAGAGTCCCATCATCTAGTCACCTTCCAAACATAACAGACTACATCTAAACCATAGAAGCAACGCATACTGATTTTTAATATGTTTGATACTTGTTTACAAATCCAAATATATAGACGATATAGCTGAACCTTTTTTCACTTGCTTTATTAGAAAGATTTGAGAGATTTGGTAAATTCTTAAATCGGAGCTAAGGAAAAAAAGTAGTATTTGGTTTCTTAAGTTGATATTGGGCATTTTCAAGTGAAGAGTCACTTTTTAATATATTCCACCATTTTTAATATATTAAGAACTTGGACAAAGCACGCTGTTAAAGAATAATTTCTATATTATTTAAAAGTGAAATATAGTTAGTAAATGATTTCTTTTTTAAGACAATTATGGAAAATATTACTACCAATTTATAAAATACTGTGCTAACAGGAAAAACAGTTAATCATGTGTAACTACATTGTATTTCTTTAGATCCACCTGATGTGCCTCAGAAACTGAATTGTGAAACACATGATTTAGAAAAAATTGTATGTAGCTGGAATCCAGGAAGACCGACAGCATTGGTGGGCCCACGAAGTACAAATTACGTTTTATTTGAGAGGTAATAGTAACCAGAAAAGATGTGAGATGGCAAATACTTCGGAAAACCAAGATAAATCACATAAGGAGTATTCTAATTTATCCCTGTCATGAGTTAAAATGTGAAACTGAATATGCTATAAAAAAAAATTATACATACTGGAGAAGCTGTAGCTTGCCCACCATTTCCTGTCTTTTCTTTTAAAACTTTAAAAGAAAGAATCTTGGATATGGACAAGTCTGTTTCAGGGTGGTGGGCTTATGGTTATTTTCTATACTGTGTAGATTTTCTTCTCGTACTGTGTAATATGCTTATAATTAAACATGTAAACTTTTATAAATGCTAGAAATTTACCCATTTCTCTGGAAGCATTTGTATCTGGTCAGTTTGAAATTATTTTTCTTTTAATTCAGTTTTTCAGGAAAATATGTTACATTTAAGAATGCTGAAGTACCTACGAATGAAAGCTATTGGGTATTCTTTGAAGTGATTCCAAATCAAGAAATATATAACTTTACTCTGAATGCTCACAATCCTCTTGGGCGATCAGAATCCACAATACTAGTTAACATCACTGAAAAAGGTGAGGTGCTCTTAGGAAAAGTAGCCAAGTGCCGTGGGATGACTGAGAACGGCCTTGAGGGATCACCTGTTAGTGATTATTTTCTTTGGAAGTACTTAATATTGAATTTATAAATTTTATTCTAAAAGTTTTAAAGTGAATAGCTTCAAGTTTTACCACTATATTCTATTTAAGTAAATTTTTGGGTTATCATTTACATGGAAGTAGAAGTGGTTTTGTCTAATAGTGCTTCATTTCTGAAAACATTTGAGCAGTTTTTAAAAAGTTTTATTTTAAAATAGTGTGGGAATCATTGGTTGTTATAAAAATAATGAATTAGAATTCTGGGGTCCTGTTCCCTAATTTACCCTTGTGGGGGTATTCTGTGTAAGTAGTAGAACATCAACACCTAAAACTTGACAGTGCTATAATACTGTAACTGGATTCTTGTATGAAGCTACCCACGTTTCTGAGTTTTATCTGTGTGTGTGTGTGTGTGTGTGTGTGTGTGTGTGCTGAAGAGGCAACATGAGGAAGTTCCTTTGTGAATCTTTACATAGATACACACACATGCATGCACACACTCGATTGAATCTGGTCTTGGCAATAACTTCATCTGTTTTGCATTTTCAGAGTATTTCATAAGCAAAGTCATAAAGCCTATAACCATTTGAGGTTGGCACATTTTACTAAGGATAATGTCCTTGAGGGCCATCTTAGTTGTTGGATGTTATCAGTGTGTCATTGCCTTAATACTGATAATTTGTGAATTTGTTAGCAACCCCATTTATGAATAACTGAGAGCAGAAGTGTAACGCCTTTGGCCTTTCGGCATACATTCCCATGGCCAGAACACATGTATTGACTCCAGGATGACACTCAGGATGACACTGAGCAGTTGCACAGAGATCTCTTGGAGACCCACATTCGGGGGAGAAATGTGGGTCTTACACCAAGTGCACTATCAGCCTGCAAATGAGTAGTGAATGAACCTGTTGAGGACTACTTGCAAATGCAAGTGGCTTCCATCTGTTACCCCTTCCTGCCATATCTACATTTTATATTCAGGGATAGTGTCTGCCTTTGTCTGCTCCCTGCCATTTCTTCATTGTTTCCCATGGGATTCGTTTCTGTCACTCAAACTGACCTGTGTACAATCCCCGGCATAATGTGCACATTGATGCACCTTACCTTTATTCTTATCAAGACCACAACCTGAAATACTTTTCTATGCTACTTTTGCTAATTTTAGTGTGCTTCTTCCTTTGATGCTCAACTTAAATTCTACCTTCACTATAAGATTTCCTCCACCACAACACATTTAATTAAATTCCTGTGGCAGCTTAGTGCCATGCACTTAGAATCTATCATAGATTTTCAGTTTGCCTTTTTCTGTTTTTTTCTCTCTCTGTCTCTGTCTCTGTCTCTCTCCACCTCTCTCTCTGTCTGTCTGTCTGTCTATCTGTCTGTCTGTCTCAGCAGAGTCTCACTATGCAGTTCAAGCTGGCCTCAAACTCACAGTGATCCTCCTGCCTCAGCCTCCTGAGGGTTGGGAATAGAGGTGTGCACCACCATGCCTGGCCCTTGTCTGTTATTCTTGATGTATATTACAAGTTCCTTAAAGGTGGAGACTGTAGTCTTACTATCTTTTTTATATTCCCAACATCAAAAAAAGAACTTTGAGTGTAATTGGTTTTTTAAAAACATTGGCATGATGTCAATAGCAAAAGTAAGGTTTGTAGATTCCATAGATACCTGGTAGAGTATTTCTTTTCAACACTAATTATGCCTTCTTAGATTTTCTTTTCTTTTTTTTTTTTTTGTTTTGTGGGACCGGGTTTTGAACTCATGACCTTGCACTTGCCAGGGAGGCGCTTGTGCCACGGAGCTATCTCCCAGCCCCAGTTTTTGTTTTCTTTAATTCTCCTTTTGTTGTATGCATTAAGAGTTAAAAGTTATCATAGTTATAGTTTTTACTTGTAAATAAATGTTTAAAGAAATTACCTTTAAAATTCTATTCACAGTTTCTCCACATACTCCTACTTCATTCAGAGTGAAGGATATCAATTCAAAAGCTGTTACACTTTTTTGGCGCTTATCAGGCAACTTTGCAAAGATTAATCTGTTATGTCAAATCAAAATTAATAAAGCTAATTCAAAGCAAGAGTTGGTAAGTAAAATTCTTTTATATGTGTAAGCTCCCTATTCTAAAAACTTCCTAACCAAGAAAGACATGAATATCAGTGTAACAACAGCACTGTACTAAATGTTTAAAAATAATTATACTACCTAATGTTACAGAAGGTAAGTTAAACTTTTACTACTAAGAATCTACCCAGATCAGGTATGGGGAAGGGGGCACGCAGCTGGTGCTCGATTTGGGGGTGAGTGAGCACGCCTTGCTGGGACCTTTCACATCGGTAATGGAGTAACTGGCACCAGAGAGTAGTAGTGATCATTAAAATTAGAGAGCGCATCACTGAGGGCGAACTATAATTGGTAATTAGAAGTCAAAGCTTGACTCTATAGCACATTTTAAATATTTAGGTTGACTTTTACTGTACCATTTGTAATTCATGGTAAGTCCGTAATGAATAATACCATACTTCAATATTCATTTGGAAATTTACTGATTCTTAGAAAATGAATCAAAATAACAAAATGGAACATGAATAAAAAACCTTTGTGATAAGCATTTGGTAGCGTAGAGGCTTTTCTAAGTCATACAAATCCTCAAGTTTGTTTGAAGTTACTCTTTTTTTTTAGTTTGAGTATCTGTCACCTGTTCACTGTATGTTTAGCATCATACTAGGCGCCCTAAGGGCACAGTAACAGAGATCCATACATGATGGTAGCCGCCTCCACGAAGCCTCCAGGCAGTGTCTGAATAGCACGCTTAATGCTCAAGCCCTTGAGCTCATCTAGGATTACCAAATTATGTTGTTTTATTATATCATCAGTTGTTTATTGGTTGTCAAAATTATATCCTTTGCATAATTTAATATTATGTATATTAAACATTTAGATTGAAGACACCCATTATTTTATTGCTACTATAGAAAATGATTTAATTGAGTTACTACTGTGCATGTATAAGAAGTAAAATGTAAAATATAAGAATCTAAACATAAAATATCCACTATAGTAGATGAACTCCTTTTGGTACTTAAATATAAGCTAATATGGATACTCAGTTAATATATGCTACTTATGTGAGAGAATGTCTTACAAAAAATGTGTATGTGTGGGTATATTCATGTATTGACATATGGCATATATACGCACATACTCATATTTATTTTCCAATAGCGGAATGTCACGATCAAAGGACTAAAAAATTCAAATTATCGTGTTGCTGTGGACAGATTAAATCCGTATACTCTATATACTTTCCGGATTCGTTGTTCTGCTGAAACTTACTGGAAATGGAGCAAATGGAGCAATGAAAAACAACATTTAACCACAGAAGCCAGTAAGTAAATTAAATGGTTTGTAGCTAATTATCATTAATGGGGAAGTGGGAAGATGTAAGACAGAGAGGCACCCAAGAACAATCACAGATGGCCGTGAGTGAGATGTTAGCGCGCTTTCTGGGACCTTGTGTTGTGTAGAAATCAAGAGCTTAGCTTTTCTATGGCTTCATTTTCTAAACTCCTGTGTAAGCCGCTGAGCTGCTTTACATATTAGTGAGCATTTGAAATACCATAGGCAAAAGGTTTCTAGCACTGCCATCTCAGTTACTGATACTAAAAACAGGCGTGCAGTGTGTGTCTCCAGGTGCTGAGTTTTCAATCTCCTTCCTAGTTCCTTCGAAGGGACCAGATACTTGGCGAGAGTGGAGTTCTGATGGAAAAAATTTGATCATCTACTGGAAGGTAAGTATCTCATTTTTCCTTACATATTTAAATAACCGTAGTATCTCAAGTGCTCGATTTACATGCATATGTGGTATTTCCATTGCTGGGGAGTCAGGATTTCCTGGACGGCCTCAGTCTGCAGTGTTGCTGAGATTTAACCTGCCTGTTAAATCTCCAGATTGCTCATCACTTGCCATTTGCCACAGTGACTGTCTCAGTTCTGAGCACTCTTTACTTTGATTTTATGAAGTCCATTCAGGATCTGAGAGTTGCCTAAATTCCCTCTCCCTTGCTTTTGTCAAAAACTCAGCTAGAAACTACAAGTTGGAGTCACAAATGTTGGTTACCTTTTCCTCCTGTGAGCGGGTGAGCAGGTCTCAGGTGTTCCCAGGAGTATCGGGGCATACTTTTGAAAAGCGTCTCAGCTCTATAAATAAAAGAGTCTCAATGCTCATTTTCTTTCATACAATGTGTCCCCCTTTGGGGATTTATGGAAAAAAATGGTACAAAAGTATTCACCAGAATACTACTGGTTTTAGTATTGTGAAAACTTAGGAACAACTTAAATTTCATGTATTTAGGGAATATTCAAGTAAAGTAAAAATACTATATGAAATATAGTAAAACCAAAATGTATTTAATTGCATTAAAACCAACAAATGTGTTTATATAAAAATGAAAAAATGCACAACTGTGTTTGGGTACAAACAGTGAAGGAATTCTTTTCCATCCTTAAGGCAAAGGTCTGACCAAGGTGAGTTACATCATTTAATAAAATATTTGAAAGTTGCAGTGGGGCCATTGATTAAGAAAAAAATCCTACATCTAGAAAAAAACAATTGGAAAGAGATACCAAAATGCAAAAATGTTTAAAAGGTAGAAATGGGGTAGTTTTACTTGCTGTTTTTCAAGTTTTACGTGTTTTTCAGTTTTATTTCATGCTATAACTTAAAAATGAGAAAAAAAATTTTTATAGATATATTTATTTGATACAAATTCTCACTCCACAGCTTAGACTCATAATGATCTCCTGTCTCAGCTTCCCCAGTGCTGAAATTATAGGTGCGCGCCGCCATGCCTCATTTCAGTGCCTGGCACCCTTGGGGCAGTCACAGTATGTGGTACTGGTGATCACACCTGGGTCCTTGTGCTTGCCAGGCAGGTGCTTAGACTGCCAAGGTATCTCCCTGGCCCAGAACTATTGTTTTTTAAAAGTATCAAAATTTTTAAAAAGTTTTGTTTGTTGTTGAGTAGCTCCTCTGCAGACTTAAGTTTTTGCTTCACATTAATTTTAATCTCCTTCTCAGTTCCTTTAAAGGGACTGTATACTTGGGTATCTATGAAAATAAATCTTGGTTTGTATTTTCTTAATTTTTAAATTTCTGCATGCTTTTAATACTTGCAACAAATGTAGCTTTCCTAAGTATGGCTCTCCTAATTTACCTAGGTCTCTGTGTTTTCCTCTGTGGACTGTTTCATCTTTCTCCAGTGTTAGGCATTATGAACCTAACATTCAGTTTAGACTTGATGAGCTTGCCTAGGCACTGATTGTTTTGCAAGGTTTTTTGTTTTTTTTAAATATTATGGCCGGCTCAGCCTATCCTGGGGGTGGGACTGGCACAGCATATGGTGCCAGGGATTGAACCGCAGTTCCTACAGTTGCCTAAGCTTACCTAAGCAGGCTGTTTAGACCACTGAGCCATCTTGCCGGCCCTGCAAGGTTTTAATAACAATTTTTTTTTTTCTGTTTGATGTAGCCTTTGCCTGTTAATGAAGCTAATGGAAAAATCCTTTCCTATAATGTATCATGTTCATCGGACGAGGAAACACAATCTCTTTCTGAGATCCCAGATCCTCAACACAAAGCAGAGATACGCCTGGATAAAAACGACTACATCATCAGCGTGGTAGCAAAGAACTCTGTTGGCTCCTCACCACCTTCTAAAATAGCCAGTATGGAAATCCCAAACAGTGAGTAGTTATGAAAACTGGGCACATAAAGACAAGAAATTTGTTGGTGTTACATGCTTTTATGTAGTGAGTCTTCTTACACATGCTGCTTTCTGCTGAACTACATGTGGAGGACCAAGCAGATGTCTAAAATTCACTGAGAGACAGTAGTTGTTACCATTGACTTAGAGCATGTACACTTACAGATAAAACAATTAGTATATCCAGTTATTGTGGGAAGTACTTGTAAGAAGAGTTTAACTGTTTATCCAAATTTTGTTTTCAGATATCTCTAAGACTAAGAGCCTATGCTATAGCTGTTTTACAAACTATCAGGCAGGAAAAAGTACTGGCTCTAATTGGGTGAGGCTGGAGTGGCCTGCTGGGGTCAAACCCTGGCAGCTGCCCTCTGCCTAAGAAGATTTATTTAGTCCACTGAGCTATCAGGTCGACCCAGAAATTCTTTAGTGATAAAAATTTTTCTGAAGTCTGAGTTCCATCTGTAGTACAGGCTTTGAAAAAAAAAAAAAGACGGAATTTTAAAAGTGTCTTCCTTTAAATTTTATGGTATCGAGTGACTACTTTCTTAGCTCTATCTAGAGGGCTTTTTGAGTCATGAGTTTAAAAGACACTGCCACTTCTTTCAAGTTATTTCCTGTGCCTGGTTTGCTGTGCACCCCTATCAGGGAACACCTTTCTATTATGCTCACTCCTGGAGGAAGACATATGGGTCCGGTGAATGTCTTCTAAGGTCAGCTAATGAAGGAATGGGGAAAATAAATGGCAGAGAGGCGCACACTGTTCTGCTCAGCTAATGGGCAGGCCAGAGAGGCCCAGGGCAGTACAGTCCCAGATGCCGCTGGGCAGGCTCTTTGCAAGGCGGAATCATGGTCCTGTATTGGAGCTGGCCTGCCACAAGCAGATGTGTGAACTTAAGAAGCTCATTTCTTACTCAGCCATTTACTCATTGCACCCACAGTGATAGGCAACAGCTGTATTGTCTTTTAGCTGAAGGACTACATGCCCTCTGACCTTCAAGGATGTAACTTTCAGAAGTTAACCCTGCCTTGCTCAGCAGCTTTCTGGTGGTGAACTCCAGCCCTGCTACCTCATGGCTCCTGGAGGACTTCCCAAGGTGGAAGCTCTCTAGCCCCAGCTCAGGGTTCTGTTGTGGATTTGTAGTCATATGGAGCCAGAAAGCTATTTTATGTCCAAGCCTTCTGTGCTCTAAGCTAGTTTGTTGTCTTATGTTCAGCGTAAATGCATTATGAATGTACATTTGCTCAGAAAACATTTCTGTGGCTTTTTACTGAATCCCTAATTATAAATCACATGTTGCACTCCAATTCCTCACCCAGGTCTTGGGCCCTACTGCTCATGGAGGTACACATCTGACAGGATAGGGAGGACAGAGCTGGCCCGGAGCCTCTCAGCCCTGCCGCAGGCTAACAGGCTTCCTGGAAAGCAGGAGAGGCCGCTGGCCCATCTGTTCTCCCTCCCACTGCTTGGTGTGTGTCTTCTCTGCACCTGCTCTCATGGAACTTGCGTTCAGAGTCTTTTCCAGCCTTCTAGCTCCCTCCTTCACAGTGTAGCCATGCCACATCCTCTCATCCTCATGCCCTTCACGCCATCCTTCCTGGACCTTCGTCTTCCTGTCCCAGCCCCTTGCTGTTGCTGCCTAATTCTAGTTGCCTTTAATTCTTCAGTTGCTGAGTTAATTGCTGGATACAGGTAAGTGCTGAATAGTTGTTACAACAGAAGTAACAGAAAGGCATTTCTCATCTTTGCTAAACATTTATCTAGTTCGAGCGCTAACTTACAATTTGTGTACAGTGAAGTAATCCTTGTAACTCCTGTGTACTTTCACGAGACTTACCTAGTAGTGTTTTTAATGCCAATAAAATGCCTTTATTTTTGTTGAAGATGATCTCAGAGTAGAGCAAGTTGTTGGAATCGGAAGGAGGATTCTCCTCACCTGGCATCCTGACCCCAACATGACTTGTGACTATGTTATTAAATGGTGTAATTCATCTCGATCTGAGCCCTGCCTTATGGACTGGAGAAAAGTTCCTTCTAATAGCACTGAGGCCACAATAGAATCTGGTAAGAAGAATTAGTGTCTCTTAGAGTTCTTAGAAAAATATTATTTACTGCAAACATATACTAATACTAAAAATTCTAAAAAAGGAAAACCAAGCCAGGCATGGTGGCACACTCCTATAATTCCAGCACTTGGGAGGCTGAGGCAGGAGGATCAGTGCGAGTTCAAGACCAGCCTAGGCTACAGAAGTGATCTCAAAGCCAGCCTGAACTGCATAGTGCGATCCTGTCTCAAAAAGATAAATAAATAAATACATACATACATACATAAATAGAAAACCAAGTAAATTCACCATAGGCATTGTAAAAGACTGTTTTTAAAAGCAATATAAATTAACTTTTATGGAGGATGATCTGTGGTGTGACATGCATGACAGAACCTGTGATTTAGTGATTACAGTGCTTGTCTAGGAATTTATTCTGCTAAATCACCAGAGAACAGGAATTTTCCTCTAAGAATGTTCTCTGCAGCATTACTTATAATCATAAAAAGTTGAAAGATGGAATAGCAACAAGGAAATGGGTGAATGGTGGCACATGCATAAAATGGAATTGTTACATAGCAGTAAAATTTATGTCAAAGATTAAAAAATTTGCTAATAGTCATGAAAAAAGAAGACCACAAAACACCTTATGCCTTTGTTTGCCCCAGGCCTATGTTACCAAAGCCTGTGAGCCAGAGAGCAGAACTTTCCCTGATGGAAGGCAAGGGGGTGGTGTGCATGACATGAGTGGCCCTTGATATGTTCAGTCACTAGAGTAGTTGGTATTCCGTGGGCTGAATCCACCACATCCTTTGGAACTGGAGCCCTCTTTGGTGTCATTGTCAAAGCTGATGAGCTCTGTCACTGTTGGGGTTTTAAACTTCTGTCTATGTAGAACTGCCTCCTAAGCCACCCCTGTGCTGGTTCTCCTTAATGCTGAAACACAGGAGTGCAAGCTCTTACTGATCTTGTCTTTTCCAGTAAACCCACTTTTGCATGACTGCATTGTGAGGGCATATCTTATTCATCGGAGTACCGCATATGGCAGAGGTTAATTCCCCAGAACAGAGGTTTTAGCTGAGACCTGCAGGGGCAGAGAGGAGGCAACCTAAGATGTGGTGACCCATAGAGAACTATGTGCCCGAGTGGGTGGCAAAAGCCCTACCGTGGTGGAGAAATTAAGGCTCTGAACAGTTAGGTTATCCAGATTAGTGTACAATAGCACCAGAATTCAAATTCAGAACTACACTAAGCTTTGAGAGGTTGGGCTTCTGATCAGTGTGGTAGACACTTCACTTTCCTTTCTCTTTTCTTTTTCATTCAGCCATTTCACTCCTTCAGTATTTCCTCTCTCTTAACCACAACATGTGTTCCTAATGCTTTCACATACTTTGGCTGTCTTAAAAGGCAGAATGCTATACACTATTGATAATACATAATTTTAACATGAAATGAGGTATAGATTTACCCTTGTATGTGCACTTATAAGCATATACAAGCATATTTTTCCCAAAGAAAAAAGTTTAGGCTGAGTTTGAGTTTTCCATTGATATTTATTTAGTACATGCCAGAATATAGAACGTACTTAAGAAAGTACATTGCAGAAAGAAAAATTAAGTTGGAGAAAAGGCCATTCTGTATTTCTTTGAATTATAGGATTTTCACAGTTGACCATTTCATTTTCGAATCTGCGGACTACTGGTGTTCCATAGGCGCGTAATTGGAGAGCTGGTGTATAGTATTGGGCACACTAGAGTGATTGCTTCAGCATGTGAAATGCACTTCCTTGTGCTGCCATTCTGCAGGCATTGTCCTCTTACATTAGCCCTGAGGAGATTCTAATTGCCTGTCAGGGCCTTGTTCGGATACTGCTTATAGTGGCTCTTGGACCTTCTTGGATCGGCATCTGATGTGTACCCTGAAGACAGTGTAGTACTGTGTTATGCTTATCTTTGCTCATCTCCGCCTCTTCTCCACCTCTCTGCTTCTCGATACCAGCGACCCTGTTCTGTGTATTTCTGTGTTCTTCCTTTGTACACTGCATTATAATGAGAAGGAATTTAAAAAGTGCTTTTTGAATTGAGTTTAGGATGTTTTCTTGGCACCTGCCGGGTAAGGATCCCCCGAACCTGCCTCCATCTCCTGGCTCTCCCTGCCTGAACTACAGCCCCAAACTCATCCGCTATCCGGTCTGGCTGGTGCACCTGCGAGTCCCCAGCCCATTCGCTGTCCAGTCTGACCTGCGCGCCTGCTGGCCTGGTAAGGATCCTCAGCATGCATCCATCCTCAGGCTCAACTTCAGAGCTCCGACTCCACCCACAGTCGAGACCCACAGGGCCTCACAACAGCCAGCCGCCTGAGCTGCAACTTGCAGCCAGGCACCACTGGAGGGGAACAAGCTTGGTGGATCCAGAACAAACTCCCATAGGCGCTAACAGCATAACTTCACCAAAGTACAGAGAACAGTGCCATACAAAATGATAATAACAAGGGGTAAGATGCAGTCGCAGGACCCAAGCCCACCCAAATCAAATACAGGAGACGATACCATGGAAGAAAATGGGAATCATGCAGGCAAAAACTCTGAATTTGAGGTAGACTGACAACTACAGAAACATATAGAGCAGCTCAGATCAGAGATAACATCTGAAATAAAAAAAAGAAATGCATGAATTAATAGAATGGGAAATGGAAAAGCAGTTGCAGAAACGTACAGAACAAAGCAGAACAGAAATATCCCTTGAAGAAAAAAAAGACATGTCTAAATTAATAGCATCTAAAGTAGGGGAACAAATACAGAAAGGCAAAAAGGAGAGCAGAGCAGAAATAATCTCTGAACTAAAGAGAGACAGGATAACTATAATGAAAGGCTTAAGTAATATTAAAGAAGACACTGATAAAAATTAGAGAATAGAAAAATGATGGATTCCATGACTGAGCAATATGAGAAAGAAATAGATCGCCTGAAACAGTATCAAAGAGATATACAAGAAAATAAAATCTCAATCACAAGCTGGCAAAACCGTATGAACGAAAGTGAAGATAGAATCTTAGATCTTGAAGACACAGTCATAGCAAGTGAAAAGGCAAGAAAGGATCTCTTAAAAACAACCAGTATGCAGGAAAAAATAATTCAACACCTGCAAGATGATGCAAGAATGAGCAACGAGAGATTAATAGGAATCAGTGAGAAAGAAGGAGTCAATACAAATGATATAAAAAGAATATGGGGGGCCGGCGAGATGGTTCAGTGATCTAAAGCGCCTGCGTAGGAAGGCTCAGGCAACTGCAGGGACTGCGGTTCGATCCCCGGCACCACATGCTGCGCCAGCGCCACCACCAGGGCAGGCTGAGCCAGCCACAAAATAAATAAATAAAGAAACAAACAA
>PVKN010024063.1:0-14572 GCA_004027915.1 Capromys pilorides
TTTTCTGCCATGGCCATGACTTCCCACATCCCACTCTGCTCTTGCCTTGAATGCGGGCCTCCTTGTCAGCCATGCGACTCAGAGCTCTGTCTGGAAAACACAGTCCCCATCAGAGCCTCACGGTGCTTTCTTCATATGGCTGTGGAGGGACAAGCAGATGGCACGGTCCCTCTTCTCGTGGGACAGAAGGAGTGCACAGCGGGTCACTTTGCTGGGCGTTCTGCAGCTCAGCCACAAGCAAATGGGCTGGCTTCCGCTCTTCAGGGGGGCTCAAGGGGCAGCTGCTGTAGGACAGTCAGAACTGATGTTGCCGTAGCAGTTGATTTCTGGTGTCACCTCAGCTAGGTTATAGTGCCCAGGTATTTGGTTGAACACCACTCCAGGTGTGGCTGTGGAGCTCTTTCTCAGTGCTATTAGCGTTTATATCAGTGTAGACTATGAGCAAAACAGATGAGCCTCCTTAAGGTGGACAGATCTCGTACCAGCCACTGAAGGCCTCAGGAACAGTCTGAGGTCCACAAAGAAGAAGAACACTGCGTCCGTGCTGCCCTCGGGCCTAGGGCTGTGCCACCAGCTGCTGCCCTGAATTTCCAGCCTTGAGTCTACAGATTTCAGACCTTCCAGATCCATGATCATGTAAGCCACGTAAGCGTGCACACATACACACACACACATGCACATACACACATGCACACACACAAACACATACTTCCTATTGGCTCTGTCTGTGGAAAACCTGGAAACCCAGTTTCTGCTCTGACATTTGTCTTTTCTATGGACTCACAGAGCACAGGTCCAAGCAAACTGGGACATAAACGTGCACCTTCTGGTTCTTAGTCTCTCCTCTTACTAGTTCATTCTTTGTAAAGTTTTTGAAACAATAAGATCAAGATCAGATGACTTTTTCTCTGATCTTGGATTTCTTTTGGCAGTGGAGGGCCTGTCTGGGGGTGTGGGGACCTCAGATTCCTGAAGTAGCCAAGCATAGTTCTAAGAGAATGACAGTCTCATCGATTAGTGGTGATCTTAGCCACCTCCATAGGACCAAGAAATGCAGTTGCCAAGGGGCAAATCTGTTTCTTCTTTGGAGCCACAGACTTTCTGGAGAATACCGTAGAAACTATAGGTAATGTGCCCCAGGAAGGTAGGCCCCAGGAAGGTAGACATTCCTGTGCCGGGCCAGTGAGAAAAGCCACTCAGTTCAGGTGTCTAAGCGAAGGAAACCCTGCTTTCCCCAGGGGAAAGCGCCTCAGACTGGCCCACAGCCAGGTGAGGACGGCAAAGAACAACAGAGCCAGGCTGGGGCAATCAGGCTGCCCACATCCTCGGGCCACCTAGGGTATACGGAATGCTGGCAGAAAGGACGTCTAAGCCCTGGTCCTAGCAAAAAAAAAAAAAAAAAAAAAAATGGAAGCGCCAAGAAATCTCAGATCTTCTGTCTGGAGGCTCTTCCTAGAGTGACTAATCCCTTCAGCGTAACATACACAGCTACCATCCCATGAGGAGACACACGCAGGGTCTCAACAGGACCTCCCCACGCCACTCCTGCAGGCTTCAGTCTGTGCACACAGCCTAAGTGGCCACACCTGCACAGCGCCCCCTCCCTGGTGGCCTACACAAGGGCCCTCCAAAGACAGAAGAGCAGGATGCTGGACTTCATCTCCATGCAGTGGACTGGGCATCAGGAGGAAGAGCAGCGCCACAGTGCAAAAATGTCCAGAGCCCAGGCATCTGGGTACAGGCGTGAGGCCCAAAGCCCCTCCGATACCAAGGCAGCCAGCAGCAGGGACTCGGTGCAGACCGCAACCTGGTGTCAGAGCTTTGAGAGCGAGACCAGGAAACCTGCTAAGGAGGAGGGGCCAAGTGGTAGCGAAGGCAACATCAGAGGGGTGGGCTGACAGAGAAGTGGGATAAGACCCCTCCACACACACCGGGCGGCCCGCAGCCCCACTGAGTAGGTCTTCCATCTCCTCAGAGACCAGCACTCAGACGCTAGGACCCACTTTTCTCAAACTGCAACCTTGTCTGAGATATTTGAGTATATGCGCCACCGAAGCAAGCTCTGGCTGAGGTATTTTAAAGGTAGTACATAGGCTCAGCTACATATCAATAGTTTTAAGAAAGAAAGAAGGGATGATGAGAGTACAGACAGAGGAAAGAAGAAAGGAGAGGAGAGGGGGTAGAGAGGGAGGGAGGAGAGAAGGGAGGAGCGGGGAGGCCCAGCCAGTGAAATCATCTATATATCACGTAGTTTATTTAGTTTCAGAGCGCTCGAGTCCAGCTGCTCTCCCTTGTCTCCCCAGTAGCTCACGGGATGCCCAGACACCAGAACGACCCCTTCTTTCCCAATGTTTAGAACGAGTCAGGGTGGGAGGTGGGAGGAAGAGGTAAATCAAACAGTGAGAGAAAGTTAGCGACTTGGCTGTCCTGGAAAAAGTCAAAGAGTCATAGCTGACTGGGCCCACAGGGACAACTCAGCATCCCCAGCAGGATTTCAAATACCACAAGGGGTTCACACAGCTTCTCCTCCATGCCTCCAGTCATCACTTCCTCCCCAGCTCGTGCTCAGGGGTACGGAGACCAGGCAGAAAACTGGGGTGATCTCCAAACCCCGCTCCTAGCCCTAGCCATTCCTTCTCATTCTAGGTGCACAGCTTTTGATTACAGCCAAGACTAGGACCCAGTCCTCTGTGGACTGCCTAGAGCCCTCAAGTCTGGGAAAGTAGTTTGTTGAGATCACAGTGCCTGGAGGATAAGAATCAGAGAAGACAAGAGTCAGGGCTGCGGAGGCTACAGGAAGAGGTGGCCCTGATACCGCCCAAGAATAGAAAGCAATCAATGATCCCGACCCGCATCACTTTTATCCTTCCATCTCCCTACCGTGGGCCAATGCATGTCCAGGAACCTCATCAGACTCAGACGAGACAAGCTAATTGTGTGGTCAAGATCAGCTGTAGAATCAGTGAGACCCAAATTAAAAGGAAATGTGCAGTCCTTGATTCAAAAACAATTATCAATTTTTTGACAGGCATGGTGGGGCACGAAATGAAGCTGAGATCCTGCTGAGCGCCAGGCCTGTTTGGCTGTCTAGGACGTTTGCCAATGAGGCTGGCCCCATCTGTCACTCTGGTATAGTGGGACGACTTTCAGACCTACCTGCCACGGTCAGAAGTCTTGTCACATGTTTTCAAATATATGGATCCCTCAGGATTACCCACCCTTGCACCTCATTCTTGAGGCATCTGGCTGGGTATTCCAGCCCCCTCAGTGCTGTCACCTAGAGGATTACAAGGTTAATGGTCTTGGGGACAAAGAAGTCCATGAGGGGCAGTCACGGAGACCTTCGGAGTGCGAAGGCAAAGTTGCTTCTCCTGGCCTAGTTTGTTCTCACTCTCATCCCCAAGTCCCCAGGCAGGAATTCCTTATAGGGTGTAAGCAGAAGCCTCCAGAGAGCCTGAGGACAGCCAGGGAACACACCTCAGTGGCACCCAGTCCGAGTCCCAAATGCTGAAGAGAGAGCCAAGCCCAGGAGGTGGCAACCACTCTATATAACTTGCAAGAGAGTGTCTGCAGCCAAGGTCCCCCAGAGGGCTGAGGGAGAAAAGGGCAGCTGGCAAGTCCACCCAGGGTCTTGGGGAAAGGTGAACTTCATTGCACAGCTCCACAAAGTCGCCCTCAGAGGTGCTGCCAGCCCTAGCTAAGGAGTTCTGAAGACAGAGGAAGACCATGGACTTCGGCCCCTGGAGCCCACTACTGAAAGGCCCTGGCCCAAGCAGCCATATGTCTCTTCTGCCTTGGCATCTGGGGGGCCAGGGGAAGCAAGGAGACCAGTTTACCTTTCATTCCCCAGGGAGCAGGCTGTTTGCAAGGAATTTTAAACTCCTTGGATCCTGGCAGGGTCAGAAGCCAGTAGGGAGGAGCCCACTCAGCTAGCCTCTGAAGCAGGAGATAAACTTTCGGGGTTTCCTCTGTCTCCAAAAGAGAGGCTCAGAGAGACTTCTCAGGTATCTAATCCCCCTGGCTAGCTCATTTCACTCAGAGAAAGGGTCTCCCCCCCTCCATGGGTTCACAAACTTAAGATTGAATTTCTCCCTGGCCAGACCCTCAGAGGGATGTGGCTCAGGCCTGCAACCTCCAGACAGGACCTAGTCTTCCAGGAGACCTCATCAGGAGCTGAACTCTACGCCAGGGTGTCAGCTAGCCAGGCTGGGACAGGAGGAGGTCCAGCGCCATGTGGTCTCGCCCAGGGCCACGTCCCCCTGCCCCGCCCCCGCTGTCGACTCACTCTGGAGTGTTGATCCAAATGATATCCAGGTGGCAATAGTAGACACACTCCTTGTCCTTGTAGGTGAAGCATGTGCAGCGCCGGGCACGCTGGTGCACAAGGCCCCGCTCAGCTGCCTGGCCCTGTCCAGACTTTCCATTCCTTGGGCCCTGTGCTGCTGTTGGGGCCCCAGTCTCCTTGCTGGGACCAGGCACAGTCTCTTCACGGTCCCCCTCAGGTCTGGCTGCAGGAGGGCCCCGAGGCAGGCTGGTCCTGCCAGATCCTCCAGTCTGAGGCCAGGGCACAAGTCCTGCAAGAGGCACAGGGAGGGGCTCCTGAGCAAGGAGGGTAGCTGCTCCACACCCACCAGCCCAAGCATCAGGGGAGGGGAACCCGGTTCTGCAAAGCGTGCACACGCTCTAATAGCCCTGTGGGGTAATAAAGCCGTGGCAAACAGTCTGTCTGCGAGCTCTGTGCATACTTGGTGAGCAGCCTGCACACTGTTTCTGCTCTCTGCAAAGTCTGCAAGCTATTTGCCCTGGTTAAACACTTGCACGCATTTGGCGCTTTCTGAGGACTTTGCGCGTACTCTGCCAGGTCTCTGGATAGTTTGCAAACTTTGTGAAAAGATCCGAACTTCTTGAAAACGACCGAAACGCCAGGGCTGCAAACCCGAGGGCCGGTGGGTAGTCCTCGCGGTCCTCTCTGCTGTGTCCTAGCCAGCCCCGCTGCAGAGCCCCGGCAAAAATCAGCTCCCCGCGCGGACCGCGCCCGGAGCCAGCTCCTTTGTGCGCTGCTCGCTCCTGGCCAGGCGCGCGCCGCCCGCTTACCTGCGGCGGAGGTCACTGTGAGCCCGAAAAGGAGCCACAGTCCGGGCTCCATGAACCCCGCTGGGGCGCGAGTGCCCAGGCCGGAGGACGGCCCCGTGTGGCCGCGACAGGGCACAGGGGTCGCGCTCAGCTTTCGAGTCCGGCCGCTCCCAGCTGAGTCCCGGGCTCCAGCCTAGAGTTGGCCCCGGCGTCACAAACTTTCAGAGCGCGCTGCCCATCCCCTCGCAGGGCTGGACGGCTGTGGGCTCCGGCTTTTCTGGTTCCCGCACCACCCCCTTCTCCTCCCCGCCCCCTGGAGGGGCTGGAGCCACTGCGCTGGGCCTTTGAACCTTAGGAGCACAGGGGGTCGCTTCGCACATGCGGGCGGGGGAGCTGGCGAAGCGCAGCGCCCAGAGAGCACCCTGCACAGCAAGGGGCGGGGTCGGTAGGGGGAGGGGAGGAGAAGGGGAAAGGAAGGGGTGGGGGAGGGGCTGAGGAGTGGGGTGGGGCCCGGGACAGCTGCAGAAGGCCCCACGTCCGCGAGCACACAACGCGTGCACTTACGCTAGCGTTCACATGTGCACAGTCCCACCAGCTCGCTGCTCCCAACCTATAGCCCCAGACAGCTGCCCTTGCCCGGGAAGCAAAAAGACAACTGAAAGGCTGCGCTGGGGGCTGTTATTCTTGGGGTTCAAGAAAAGGAACCTTTCTCAGCATTCACCTAATGACACCTGGTCCTTCCTTGCACGGAGGCCCGTTCGCCAAGGCGCTGCGTACTTTATACTCGTGACTCACGGTGGGCACCTCAGTCGGTCCCTGGCTCCCAGCCCTCGTCAGGAGTCAGGCGTCTAGGTGGGGCAGTAGCCGCAGCCACGGGGTGGAGAGAGTTAGCGGTCCTGGGGAGTTCCCCTTCTTTACTGCACTTGCACAGGCCCCTGGGGTGGCTTCCTCGCTCCCCTATTCATCAACTGTGGCCCATGGGAGCCCTTCACACACAGCCTCCCCAGCCTGTGGGAAGGAAGGCTTTCCCACCCCGGGCACACACAATCCAGCTATGTGACCCCGAGACCATCAGTCTCCCCTCCTGTCTCAGGACACCTGTGGTGGACGTGAAACATCTGCAAATAATCCTCGGACTCTCTTCTCTTAAAATGTGGAGTCTAGCTAGCATTGTCCCTGCACCCCCGCCCTCACCCCAACCCTAATGACCTGCTTTGTAAACTGAAAGGAAACAGAGAGGACTCCAGGGAACCTCTGAGGTACTATGTGAAAGGGGCTGCAACTTCCATCCCTCGCTGGCAGGCTGGGGGTGATTGTTCTCCTAACATGATACTAGGAAATTCAAACCCACCCAGATGGAGAGACCACCTGGAACAACCCTCGTGGGCAGACGCCAGTGTCAGCCACAGCCATGTCAGCTTCCAGCCCTGAGTATTCCAAGGATTACTGTGCTTGGGTTACTAGAACAAAACAGCATAAACCAGGTGGCTTACACGCAACAGAAGGTTTTTTTCATAGTTCCAGGTCTTGGAAGTCTTGGAAGTCTTGGAAGTCAAGCTACCAGTGTGCTATACCCAGGCTCACTTTGTGGTACCTGCATAGGGTTTCTGCTGAGTGCCCCCTCTCTCATAAGGGCACTAGTCTCTTTCCGGAGGGGTCCATTCTGGTGACCTTATCACCTCCCAGAGGCCTCAAGCCCTGACTATAACCTTTAGGTTTAGGATTTCAATAGATGAATGTGAATTTTAATTAGTCCTTATACTGACCTGGCTGCCATGCTTGGAGGAAGGGTCCCAACTGTCATCCCACCTACCCTCACCGAGTGGAAAAGTCTCCCGTTGGCTACTCTTTTTCGGTGCTTCATCCTCTGACTTGGAAAACGTCAGTCCTCTCTCTGATTTGGAAAGCGTTGGGAGCAGCTTCAGAACTTTCCAGCAAGAGGCAGCTTTGCCCGAGTGGAAGCCCCAGGCGCAGAGCCCCAGGCAGCCCCAGGGAGTGCTGCTAGTGTTTTGCTCCACGCTGCATCTCTTCATTTCATCTTTTTTTGATGGCAAGTAATACAGCCTTCTCCACGTCATGCTGATCCAAAATGCCTTTCCAAACTGATTTCCTTAAGTAAGAAAATAAAGTAACCTACATTACAATATGAAATAAAACATCAAAAAGAGAGTTGAGAGTCCTGGCAAAATCAACAAGCTGGTTTGTCCACCACCAAAGGTGGAAAAGTGAGAATTTGGACAGCATTAAAGTAGGAAAGGGCAGAAGGAACCGGAGGAAAGAAGACGCGGGATGGGAGAGGAGCCACCCTACAACTACAGCGTCCCTAGGAAGGATGAGAGAGGTCACCAGCAGAGAAAGGAGAAAGGTCACCATCAGAAAGGAGGAACATCATCACTCTTGAAAATAGCCTTCAGAATCTGTATAAAAATAACAAGACATATATGATATATGTTGGCAAATTCTATGTAAAGAACTCCAAAGACCCAAGTGAGTAATCCACGGATGGTCCCTTTTACTGCACTGAGGGAGACTGCCAAGGGGGCTGGGAGGACAGGCATTCCTCTCCAAATTCTGGGTGCTAGGACCCGGTCTCATTCCTCCTTGGTTGGATCCATTTGGTGGGCCGTGGAAGGAAAGCAGACCAACCAACTAGCAGCAGCTCCTTCCTCCCCCTCTGCTCAACTGTATGGTCCTGTCTGACCCTGCTTTTATCAAGTCCCCATATCTGACCTTGAAGGTCTCTGTGGGGTACACTGAGTATTTTTGCTGGCCCAGCATCAGGCCTGTACCTTAGAGTCAGTTATACCCTCTGATTCTCCTGGGGGTAGGGGGCAATCTGTGTGTGGTTCCAGTGGGACCTCAGGAATTCTGGCATCTGAGACTTCAAGGTAGGCTTGTGACCCAGGGCTGGTCAATGAGCATTGTCTATCTGGCTGGCTGTAATGGTGTTTGCGTTCCAGGCTGGATGTGTAGCCAGGCTGGACAAATCAATCTCAGAACTTCACCTGCAACACTTGAGAAGGAAATTCTCCACCAGGATAGTTACTAAGAGAGGAAAGATACCTAAAGCTACTGATGGGCACCACAAGACAAGACCTTGCACGTAGGTGAACCCGACACGAAAGAAGAAAGAGACGGCGCTATGCCTGGACTATTCTTTCTATTTAAGCTTATTTAGAAATCTCACAGTTTTAGCTAGAAAATCCCAACTAGAACATGATCTGCTTACTGAGGTTCCGACTAAGCGGTGTGCCAAGAAAGCACATAATCCACATGAGCTAGCAGCAAGCAGAATGCTGAGGGTTTAGACATCGTATTGTCCTTGGCCCAACTCAACAAAACCTCTACTAGCATCATCCCTGTCTTCCAGATTAAAAAAATAAGAAAAAACTGAGGCTTGAAAATCTATGGTCACTGACCTGCTATTCTACAGCTATCAGGTGGCAGAGTTTGAAGTCAACTTTAGCTCTCTCATTCCATGCCCATCGTTCATGACCAGTAGTCAGACTTCACCCCATGTCCTGTATTTGCAGTTGTTCTCCCGTTCTTCTGCCCATGATTGATGGGTCTTTCCCCCTTCACTGTCGAGTTCTCTTGCTCCCATAATCTCCAAGGAAAGACCCTACAGAGGAGCAATGACCCCATCCCTTCTGCAGAGGACAGCAGTGCCTGGTCTTCCTGCCCTCATTCCTTGTCTTTCTTGGGCTGCCCCTGCTGTCACACATGCCTCTAAGGGGAGTCACATGTTTCTGAGCCTTGGCCAGGTGCATGGCTTGGCCGCTGTGTTTATTTTTCATCAACTTTTTCCAAGTCAGCAGATGTGCAACTGTGACTTTGAGCCTGGATGTCTCACATTTTTTGATTCAAAACTCAGCTGTGAAGAATATTGCAATTGATCTCAGCTAAGTATCCCCTCAAGTTGCCCCTTCATGGGCTTTATGACTCTTTTGAAGATTGTTTTCCCTCAAATTTAGGGGATTTAAGGGACGGTAACATAATACATGATGTAGTTTTCCATCATCCTTTCATTTCTTCCTCCCACCCACTCTGATCCGAGGATGCCCTGGACTTGCACAGAAGCAAGACAGTGAGGCACTTTCCATGCCACCCCAAGTCTTGGCTTGTGCACCCCTTCATCACATGGCTCATTCTTAAACATACCAGAGGTGGCCCCAGGCTGCGAACCCCTTGTCTTAAAGAAACATAAATTATAAATAAAACTCCCAAGGAAATAAGATGACTTCAGTGATTTTGCCAACTACATGCGTTCAAGACCTCAAAGAAGTTGTCTGATTCCAAAAAGAAATCTGACAGCAAACCATTCAAGAGAGTCCTTAGGTTTCTTTCTGTGTTTCCTGTTGTAGACGTTCACCATTGCAGGCCCGTCAGTATTCTGTTTCTGCAGTTCCGGCAATGAACCACATCTTCCCGTGGGGAACACCCCATCCCACACCCTGTCCCCATGCTCACTGATGCTCTAGGGCCAGGCCTATGACTGTGGAGAGCTGATCAGAGTGCCACATCACCTCTGAGATAGGGGCAGTGAGGCTCCTTTGTTCCATCCATCAGAATTCAAGACTATGTTCGAGACTATGTTGCTTACTGTGGCAAGAGACTTTCCCATTGCAACTAAAGATCTTGAGATTGGGCTTGAATGGGATTGCTGAGGAGGACTCAGTGTCAGCACGAATATTTTCATGAGAGAAAGGCAAGCTCGGGTCATAGGAGGAGATGTGGCTACAACAGCACAGGTAGGAAGGACATGGGGCCGTGTGCCAAGGGGTGCAGGCAGCCTCCATGGCTGGCAAGAGCTCTACAAACAGAGAAAGCTCCTCTTCTATAGCTTCCAGAATGAATGGAGTCCTGTCAACCTGTTTGTTAGGCTTCTGATTAAATGGTAGTATGTTTGTGTTATTCTAAACCACTGTCGGTGGTAACTGATTACAGCAGCTCTAAGAAATTAATACGGTCTTAAATATGGCAGTTGTTTGAGGATGGGCCCCAGAGCCAACCATGCCAGTCAGAGCCATCAAGATTCAGGTCTACAACTTTGAAAAGAATCTCTTTTGTCTCTCTATCTTTCTGTCTCTTTGTCATGTCTCTGTCTCTCTCTGTTTCTGTCTCTCTCTGTCTCTGCCTCTCTCTCTCTCTCTCTCTCTCTCTCTCTCTCTCTCTCTCTCTCTCTCTCTCCTGGGAAAATGAAGACATCAGCATCACAGATGGCTCCAACACAGCTGGAGAAGCCATGGGAGGAAGGGTACAATGAGACTAAGATGTGAGTCTCGGGGCCCAGTGTGGCCCTCACTACCTTTCAGGCCGATCCTTGCTTATGTCAGTCTAGCAGCAGCCCACCCAGGTAGCCTGCATTGCCTGGGACAGTGACCTTCCAAGAACCAAGCTGGGTACCAAGCTCTAGCCAGCTCGCTGGGTACAGGGAGCAGGAGCAGAGGAGCCAAGGTGGGCTGAGGAGGGCCACAGGAGTAAACACTTCACATTTGTCTGAAAAGTCCGGGACTCCTTACGTTCAGCAGGAAGGACTCGAGGGATCACTCCAAGCCCTCTCTAGTGGACCTGTGCAGGCGAGGGGTGCAGAGCCTACAGAGCCCCAAGCAGCGTGCTGCGTACTTGTAGCCGTGCCACGTCACCCTTGCTCCAGCCTCGACGCTGCCTGGCAGCAGTAACGTGCCCACTTAGGACCATTTCCCGACTGAAGTCTGCAGAGATGCCACCTATCAACTGTGCCAGCCTCCGAAGAATGTCTAAAAGGAGGGGATTTGTCTCTCAGATCTCTGATTTATGTTCCAGTTCCCCATTGATCCCAAGTTTCACTGGTCCCATCCCTCCTGGGAGCCCTCAAACTAGACAGTCGTGCGCATGCGTGTACACACACAACACTCTCCCATCTCAACCTATCTCAAATAATACGCGTGCCTCTCAGCTGGCGCCCTCATGCCTTCCCTAAAGAGGGAATTTCAAGCATCCTGGAAGATCACTGGGACGATGCTTCTGAGCAGGTTAAGTCAACATGCCAGCAGCACACCTGCCTGCTTCACCAGCTTGAAGTAGCCTTGACTTTTATCAGAGGAATTCCTCATGAAATGTTGCCTGCTAAAGCACATGCAGTGGAGAACTCCTACGTTCACCAAAGGCGGCCAACCGCTGGACCTGCGAAACTCGATTCCAACAGCTGTCAAATACCTTCATTTGTTTGCAGACTAGAAATATTCACTGAAGCACTTCTCCATTCCAACTTCCTTTCGTGAAATCCTGTCCAAAGCGCAGTTCAACAGCTGCCCCCTTCTAGCAAGTTCTACCTGATTTGCTTGTTTGAAAGAAATATATTGTGACCCCCTCATAGCTGCTAAAATGTTAGAATCGTAGCCAAGCATAATGGTGACAGTCATGGGCTCGGGAGTCCCACAGCCCTGTGCATTGTACTCCTCCCTTGCCCACTTGTGCGACCCTCAGCAAGTCCTTTCATTTGTCTGAAGCTCAACTTCTCTCTCTCTCTCTCTCTCTCTTTCTCTCTCTCTTTCTCTCTCTCTCTCTCTCGGTGTACTGGGAAAATCAGATGGCAACCTGTGTGCCTATGTGAGGAGAGATGGAAATAACGGTAGTATGTGTCCAGGAGGGTTGTTACAACCTTGATTAATTGAGAATGTACATGCAACATTGAATGTAGAACCTCGAACCAAATAGATGAGTACTTAAGAAATGTTGCCAGCAGTATTGATGGAGCGGGGCCTTGGTGGGCTGTGAGGAAACTTTCTTTTCCCACAAGGCTGGAAGTCCCTTGAGAGTGGTGTGTTAATTATGTGGCAATGGGCGTCACCGTTGCCCCTCAGTGCTAGCGCTGGACAAGCAGGGATGGGCTAGAGGGGCGGCTCAGGGACACCCTGCAGTCATCCACTTACCAACAGGTGACTGTGAGTGGACCCCAGGTGCCTTTGGCAGAGCTAGGCGTGAGTCCACTTCGCTGCAACCGACTCTCGCCATCTAACAGACTGGCTGGAAATCCTCACCACGGCATTCAAAGAGGTCCCAGGGCCAGAGAGCTCAACAGACGAGCGTTTTGGCAGGCCTCTCTGAGGGCCACGTCTGCGAATGTCCTGTGGCTACCTCCTCATCATTCAGGAGTACACAAGGGTCATGTGGAAAGGCCATGGTAAGGGAGGCTTGAAGAACTTCCATTGGCAGTAGAAAATGAAATCCTCCAACCGACGTGGAATGATTGTAATATCGTGGTAAGTTCTTTTGTAAATGTTGCCCTAGACAAACACAAATCCAGGCTCCCCGCCTAAGCTGCCGAAAGTCAACCTGAGTGTTTCCCAGGACTTGACAGATGACAGACGATGCTTGCTGTGCAAGTTGGTGGCCTTTTCCTAGAGAGCTAGCTCTGTTCCTTATGTAGAGCTACTCATACTTCTAGCCCCAAGGTCAGAAGAAGGAGACGTTGTGTATTGAGCTAGTGTGTCCCCCACTTTCCCCGCTCGTCTAGCTTTGCCTCCTATGTGAGGAGCAGCTCTGATGAGGAAGAAAAGTAAGGAAGCGAACGGTGGTGGGGTGTGGACACCAGTGGGCCAGAGGGAGAGGCAGGCCACACGCCCGGGTAGCTGCCCAACGCAGAGCTTCCAAAACTCAGACCAAGGAACAGGCTCCACAGAATTTCTCAAGCTGGGGCACAAACACTTTTTTTCTTTGCAAAGACATTTCACAACCCCGTTTTTAATGAGCTCCACATTTCCTCGTGTGAAAACGATTTTCTTCAAAAAGACAAGAGAAGCTGCCTCAGCAGGACGCAAGTTAAACAAAGCCGTAATGCAATTGAGTCTGGAAGTCATAACTCAAGTTCAGAAATCCAGGGAGAGCGGGGCTTGACCCGATACCTTCTCAGAAACATGGAGTGCTGGGACATAACAAAATCTCCTGCAGCAGCACAGTGATGAATTGGGGAGGAAATGGAAGTTGCTGGGCTTTTTTTTCTTAACTTGAAGGTTAAACTCTTGGTTTACAGAGGTGTCGACTGGAATCATTGCTAAAATACACTCGGAAGGATTGTATGGTTTTTTTTCCCCCCCCTTTACTCAATCAGTTATTATTAGAAACCTTCTAGGGCCAGACAGTGTTACAGGTGTTATAGGAACAAGAGGGGATATGAGAGCCTCCGTGAGGCCTCTGTGTCATTAGTGAGAAAAAGAGGGTACACGTTATGAAGGAAAGAACAGACATAGAGGGAGGAGAGGGAGACCAGCGGGTTGGGAGAGAGACAAGGAGAGCCCCAAGGTGGCCAGGGCTAAGCCGTGGCCGCCCAACAGGAACCTCCCACCATCTGCGGGGACCCTTACTCTTTTTCCCACCAGTGTCATGGAGGCCTCCTGGAGGCACTGTCTTGTCCTCAGCACCTACAGCACCAGGTAGCTCCAGGAGGCGCTTGGCAACCCCTGACTGAACAAAGGCGCTGTCTACCACCTCCCGCTAAGGCTGAGGTGGGCGTCCATTGCGAAGGCTCCAGGACTTCTTTGATTTTTGGCTGAGAATTGTGGCAAGGTGTTTGGGCCTGCGATGGCTGCCGCGTGTTCATTCCCTCCGTGACATGATGAACAGCGCGAGACGCCAGTTCCTCGCTCCTTGCTCTAGCCCGGGCCTGTGATGCTTCGCAGTTCCTGCCCAGTTACGCTAGGCGCCCTCCATACGCTTTCTTCTTTAATCCTCGCCACGTTGTTACCAAGCAGGAACTGAGACAGACAGGGAGTGATTCGTGATACCACCCAGGTTGGCATGGGTGAGAGAGATGGTGGGGTCGGGATGCTAGTCCAGATCTTTTTGAAACTAAAACCCAACCAGCAGGCCTCACCCTCTAACAGGCCCAGGGCCCAGGTCCAGCTCACGTCACACTGGCAACCCCGGCTGGGCTTCTGGGAGAGAGCAATCATATTTCCTTTTGTGGCCTAAGGTTGAACTTGGCAGACCTTGTGGAAGGCAGGATAAAAAAAAAAGAGAACTGGGCACACCATGGCACAGCTTAAGGCACCAGCTGGCTCCTCCGCTGAGCCAGATGTGTATGGGACACCCCAGTCTTTCTGCCCTAGGTCAGCTTCAATCTCCAGAATGATACTTACAATATTTCTATTTTCTACCTGTGACAACTTGTTGGTGTGGATACCATCACTAACTAACTAGAGTTGTTGTTTTGACAAAAGAAATTGAGGTACTAGGGCCAGTCTGATAGTTCAGCAGACTAAAGTGCCTGCTTAAGCAGAGTGCAGCAGCTAGGGTTCGATTCCCAGACTACGGTGCCAAGCCCGCCCTTCTCAGAGCTCACTGACTGAGACTGGTGTGGTGGCGTGCACCTATAATCTGAGCACTTGGGAGGCTGTAAACAGGAGAATCACTGTGAGTCTGATCTACATAGTGAGACCCTGAACATACTGCAGGGACAAAAAATAAACGATAATAATAATAATAAAGAAATTGAGGTGCAAAGTTAAGAAATATAGAC
>PVKN010024064.1:0-14565 GCA_004027915.1 Capromys pilorides
GAGGAGGAGGAGGAGGAGGAGGAGGAGGAGGAGGAAGAAGAAAAGAACTCCCTGGGGACAGTGCCCTTGGCAACTACACCCATCCTCCCTCAGGTCAGTGGACTTCTATGGTGACTCATTGCTCATGCCACAAACTGCCTTAATTATCACTCCTGGCGCAGAAGAGCCAGGCTGTCAGCCCTGGAACAACATGTAAGCCACTCTGGCCTTTCCAGAGACCAGGAAGAGCAAGCTTTGGAAGATTAAGGGTACCAAGAGCAAGGAGGGTGAGTTCAGCAGCAGGGTGAAGACGGGAGCCCAATCGACCCCCCACCACCTCCACTGCTACCGTCTCAGTGGCCGTGTGCAGCCCTCCCTGAAGGCAAGCCTGGCCCTGGATGCCGCCTTGCAGTAACCCTACAAAACCCTGCCCCGCAGGTGCCATCCCGCGCACCATCCGGCTGAAGAATCGAAGGCTCACAGATCACATGATCTTCCAAGGCTGGCCAAAAGAGGTCCAGGAGTCAGGCCCAGCTCGGTCTGGCTTCCCGATCTAGGGTTTCCCTACAACTTCAGTTAATCTGAGGCAGCATGTTTGTCTGATCTGTTAGAAATGTCTGTGTAACAGTTCCCTCTAACCCATGTCCTCAGCTTTTAGAGCCTCAGAAAATTCATTTCAGTGCCACATTCCTTTCCCCTTTGGTGTAAGAGATGCTTCTTGGGAGAGCCTGTTCTCTCACCAGCTGGTGATATTTGATTTGATTAATACTGTGGGACTTCTCGCCAGACTTCAAGATGAGGCCTAATTAATTGCTTATCCTGAAGAGCTTGCACTGTCTGCATTTGGCTCACACTTTCTGCCTCAGTCATATTTCCATTTGAGCAATAATATTTCCATGCTTAACAAATAGTCAGCTCATCCTCTGGTGCAGACCTGAATTGTGTATGGGACTTCCCAGCACAGATGCCCTTGGTATACCTGTCAGAAGTCTGACTTTTTGTTTTTGTGACCAACAAGAGCTATGAACAAAATTTTCTCTGTATATTTCAATAAAAAAATCATGCTTTGGTCAAAAGTATTCACTCACAGACAGAAGTAGGAAGCTAGATCCTTCTCATATAGAAAAGGGCATAGTAGACAAAGGAACAGGGAGGGAAAGTGTTGAAAAACAAGAATGGAGACATGTCATATACATGTGCCAACATCCCATAAAGAACGTGACCATTATGTCTTGGAAATATGAACAAAAAAATAAAAATATTCATTGAGAACACACCTATGCCACATGCCACACATTTCCAAAGTCCTCTGGAGGCATAAAGGAGAAAGAGAAAGGGGAGAAGGAGAAGGAGAAGGGGGAGGAGGAAAAGAGGAAAAGAATTACTGAACGCTCACATAAGACAGCTCAGCTTTTAATGCATTTTCTCTTTTATTGTTTTTATATATTTATGTATTTATATGGGTACAAGATCTAGATGCATAGGCAAAAGGCATTCTACGTTAGACAGCTGAACTTCCAGATGCCATTTTTAGAGGCCTCCCCAGATATTTTCATGCAAAACCTGGAAATATATGGTGTGGATGATGCTATAGTTGGATATGTAACATTAGACGACTTCTATGACGTAACTGGAGATTAAAATGTAGAAAGGCAAAGAGCCACAAAAATGTTCTATGCAGTATTGTAAGACATTAATTTCTATATTGATACAGGAAAGGAAGATTAGATTTTTTTTTTTGGGTAGCCCAATTTGTGAGGAATAAATCAGCATATTGGATGACTAATTTCTGCATGGACTGTGCACAAAGACTCAATCTTATCATTCAGACATTCAATAAGGAAAGATACAAAACAGCCACCAGCACAAGTACTCTATGGGGACAGTGTGGTTTCTGGCATCAACTGTGGGAAGGACACGAGGACTGCAATCAGCCCAAGCTGAATATGAGGCACCAGAGGGATCTGTGGCCCGTGTCCCTGATGCCTCTGTTGGACTGCAGAATACAGTCAGGATGGTGAGGGCTCTCTACTGATTTTTCTAAGTCGAAACACCCTTCCGTACTATATGCAGTGCAGTTTTAGGTAGTTTGATCATACCTGATATTATGATATTGCAGATACTTCTGAGAATAGTCCATTACCAGACAGTGGGGCTTCTTTCCATGTTCTTGGTATCCTGGGCAAAGATTGAACAAAACACACTGGAAAAGCAGCAAGGATGTACATTTACTAAAGGTGGAAAGGAAGTACCCTCTGCAAGGAGACAGGAGATAGGTGAAAAGGTTCACAGTAGGGCCCAGGATAAGGAGAGGTCTTTAGTACCCAAAATACCTGGATTGACCTTTCTCTCATGCAAATTAGGCACTGGCACAGGTATCAAAACTGACTTGGCCTCACTCCAGCTGTAAATGAGGAGCCAGGAACAGATTCTTTGGATTGGCTGTGTTCACATGTAATGAAAGGATTGAAAAAAGCAACTTCTGATTGGTTCAGCACCAGATTCAAATGAAGGACTGAAAATACCACATTCTGACTGGTTCTGCGTACAGTGCTTGGGAACCATGGAGGCATTTTGAGCCTTGTGTTCTGTGCGTGACCTCTTTCTCAGAGTCTTCTTGGTCAACCTGTTAACTGTGGGTTTTTATGACTTTTAACATATTTTGCCCAGTGAGTCGTCTGCTTTGCTTCACCTAATCTCCTACTTCCGGGCTGCTAGTGATAATCAAATTTGGCAAAAAGGTGAAAACTAAGACTCCTGGGCAAACAAGAGCTGTGTTACCTCGTGGAAAAAATGTAGACAAATCAGAGAATATCCAGAGGAACATTAGGGAGAGGCAGACTCTCAAGGACAATGACGTATCGTTGAAGAAAGAAGAAGCATTTGGTCTGAGAAGTACAACTGGAGATTTACATATTTGAAAGCTATTTAGGAAAGATATGGATGAGAATGGGACTAGTTCTTGTGGTACCTGATAAGGAACCCAGACCTAGAGAGAAGGCCTCCTTGTGGGTACTCCGATCCACAAGGAGGGAAATAAAAAGGTGACCACCAGGATATTCTAATACAATTTATTTCTTCCAATTTCAATGTAATAGGGATTCTTTTTTTTTTTTTTTTAATTGTTCCAAGTGTTGACAGGATGGACATTATAAGAACTTTTTTTTTTAAATCTGTCATTTGTGCACCTTCATTACCTGTTCCCTTACCTATTTAGTTCTTCACACATTTCCAATAACATAAGAATCATTCATTCTTAAACCCAGCATGTTTTCTTTAAAATGTTATTTTTTAAATATATAGTGGCTTCTCTCTCCTGTTTCAGGGCTCAGAAGTTGGGTTATATGGAAGTTAGACATACCTAAATCTGTGATTTATTGGACTCCCTCTACAGTTTTATGCATGAGGATTGCGATGATTAGGCTAGATTGGAAACTTGATTGGTTTGAGAGCTGCTTAGAAGATTAGGGAAGCATACATCTGGGCATGACTGGGTAGGTGATAGAGCTGTGCACCTGATGTTACATCTGGCCCCTCGCCCTCTTCTGATACTGTTCCTTTACCCTAATTTCCCTGCTTCCATGAACTTAGCATCATTGCTCTCCTACACTCAGCCATGATGATGTTTTTGTCTTAGAGTCAGCTGACCATAGACTGAATCATCTAAAGTCGTGAGCCAAATTAAACCTCGACTACATGAAATTTTGGCTGCCTATATTGTTTCTCAGTGATAGGAAAGGTGAACCAACATGCTTATTGATTCTAGCTGATTGTTAGCAAAAATAGAGTAGTATTTGGAGTTGAAAATCTTTTTTTATAATTCTCCCTTATAAAGACCAACACAAATACCATCTAAAATATTTATAAAGTACCAAGACATAGGATAGTGAGGACTGTACTAAAAAGCACCATGCTGTTTGCCACTAAGACACACAAAACATGTCGGCCAACTATTCCTCTTTACATTTAGAATCAAACTCTCCTGAGCCACTTTTCAACTCAGATTTGGCCTATCTTTTCCCACTGCTATATGATGCTGTCATCTGCATTGCCAAGAGCATTAGGAATGCAGCATTTTAAAAGCATTCCACTAGTACCTCCAGAATTTTCTTCCAACCAACTAATCATCAAAAAAGCTTTGATAGCGTTTCTTCCTGATTTATATATAACCAGCAGATGAGAACAGCAGGTTCTCAGATAATAGAGTTTAACTTTCCAAATAAGCCAGGTAGTTTTCCCTAGCAGAAACTTTGAAGGGTTAAAGTTGTCTGCTAATATTGCCGTGACTGAAAACAAGATTTGGATTGCACGAAAAGAAAAAAAAATAAGAATGATCTTCAATTGCCACCAGGGCAACACATGCTGAGATATTAAAATGTAAAATACAGATATATTAGAATTGATAAATATGGGTGCGTTTCCCCATATCTTCCTGTGGTCCTCGGCTGTCCCATTTACTTGGTGGCCCAGCAGGGCCACCAGTTCTGCTACTTCAGTGAGTCTCCTCTAGGCCACCACTGGGTTTCTTTTGTTTTTATTTTATAACCAACCTACTGTATTTTGGAAAGATTCCTAATATTTACATTTTAGCCAGTTTTCCATTTTATAGCCATCAACCAAGAGAAAACAAAGCAAAACTTAAAAGTGCAATCAAGATTTTGTATCTTGAAAGAAGACCTGCTTCTCAGAAAGAGCCATACAGCTTTATAGCCAAGAGGCAATTCTTAGCTCTGTCTGGGAAGTAAGATTATCTTACAAATTTTTAAATATAGATTCCAGTGGGCTATTCTGAGACCCAGGACATTGACTCTCAGGTTAAAAGGAAAAGCTAGGACACAGAGTTTCAGATGAATGAGAGATGCTATCTAAACTTCAAAGTACCAGAAAGAAAAGGACACAAGACACCTTCTAGTTCATCTAAAGACAATTCTATTGGCAGATACTAAACAAATTTGAAATTAAGAGGCCCAGTTCTAAGTGTGCCTTATAAAATTGTTCACAGGTATAAACCACAATTTTATTCAAAGCATTATAGTCATTACATCCTGTACTCAACATGATTTACAAGTAGCATGAGTGGGCACAGAGAGATACAGGTAGAAAACAAGGATAAGATTTTGCAAGTCCCAAAGGGTGCATAGTGCGAGAGTGCTGAGAAGGTGACCTCTTCCTGCACTCGCCAGCAATCACTTTGATGTGCAATTTGAGGGACAAGGTGGTCTGAAGCAAGATGAGGAAAATGTGCCTTAATATTCCGTGAAGAGGATGTCCCATAGCCCTTGCACAGAGAGCTGCTCGCCTCCCCTACTATTGAGGGCTTATAGTCAGAAAATACGTAAGCCTTTGTATAAATAGTTCTAAAGCTGGTGTTTATGGAGGAAAAAAATATCAACATCCTCCACCAGTCATTTCCATTTTCAGCAAAGTTTTTTTCTGAAATTTGCATAAGCACAAGATTCTCCATCTTATCTAGGTGAAAGTAGATGACTGGTGATTCTACAGCTGTCTGTATAGCTTTTAATTTTTTTAAATTTTAAAAAAATTAAAGAGAATAATAGTAAAAAAAATTGAAACAACACAGAATTTCATTGAACAAAATAATAGGAATTGAACAATGGTTGTTATATTGCATATTGCTGCCTTCAAATTAGTTGTTCAGATTACCAGATACAAGCATACAAAATTAGCTTTAAAAATGTTATAAAAAGTTAAAAAGGAGAGGAAAAATAAAGATTTAAACATTAACTGCTCCTTCCAATAGTCCAGCAGAAACCAGCAGTACCATTATCCAGGCTATCATATATAGCTTCCTTCTACTTTTTGTCCTTTCCCTCATCCCAGTTTTTCCTTCCCTTTGAACAGATTCTTTCCCTTTCACAGTATACATTGTACATTTCAGATTTCATGTACTCTTTTAGGTTCTTCCGCTAGGGAGACAATATGATGTTTATACATGTAGGTCTGATTTGTTTCACTTATGAGTATGGTCTGTAGATGCATCCATTTACATACAAAAGCCTCGAGTTTATCTTTTTTATAGATAAATAATACACCACTGTATGAAATTACTGCATCCTTTTTATCCATTCCTCAGTTTATGGTCATTTGGGTTGTTTTTAAGATTTAGCTGTGACAAATTGCACTGCTGTAAGCATGGGTGCACACATATAGCTGTGGTATAGTGATTTCAGTTCTTCTGGAAAAATACCCCACAGGGAACAGCTGAGTTGAATGCATGGCTTTTTAATTGTGCCAGGAAATTCTGAATGCAGCATCCACACAGAGCCCCAATCTCCTCCTGCTCCCTCGCGGACCCAGGTGCTTCTACCTTACAAGACTGGTTACCTTCTAGCACCTTTTGTCTGTGGGCCTGGGACAGAGACTGAGAACAGGGCTATCAAAGCATGCATCACTGCAAAGCAGTGCTGGCAGCTGCAGTACTCATGCCGCCCTCTTCCTCTTGCTGCCCTGTGCCACACACACCCTGTGTCAGGCCCTCAGCAATGCTAACCCCGTTTTGTATTCGCTACACTCTAGGGAGTGGGCATTGTTAGCCACCTTCATGTAACACAGGAAGAAAAAGATGCAGGTTAAGCAACATTGCCAAAGCCACTCAACAAGTAGAGGCTGATGGCAGAAATCAACCCAAATCTAATTTCAGAGGTCTCCCAAAGGCTGGCTGCATTTAGAAGTCTGTAAGGTGGCCTAGAGGGATAAATAGATGGCTAGATACCACAAATAAGACAGAGTATGAGTAGTCACAAGCTGGATTCTTACTGAATAATTAAATTCTTTTGTATGTTTAAAAAAATTGAAATAAATTGGAGAAAAAAAACTGCAGTTCAGGAATCAAAGACTATTCAGTTAAGTATCTATTCAAGCATCTGTCTCATGCTTCACTAACTGCATGCTTTAGAGTTTCAAGTTCAACTTCACTGGACAAATACAGATAAGTCTTATGACCCAGGTACTGAATTAGCTACAGTCTGGGCTGACAAGGTCCTGACATGGGCCATGGGTGCAGAAGATGGAACGCTTCTAGGGGTCTGTTATGGTTTATGTCTAGTTGTCCCCACAAGGCCTCATGCAATCATGGGGTGAGGACTTCTAGAGTTTGAGATTTGACTCATGATCTACTGGGATTATGTGTTTTAGTATTGATGGGACTATGGATCTGAGTCTTTCTGGGATTATGGGTATGGCCTAAGGTGGATAAGCTAAGGCAGAGAGCCTGAATGTGATATAAAGAGAGACAGAGAGATAGACTCAAGCTGTTGCTCTCTGGTGCCCTGGTTGGTCAGTTGCCTCTGTCACGGTTGTTGCTGTTCCACCACCATGAACTGGATGCTCTCTGCCCTGTTCTACTCAGCCTTAGGCCAGCCGAATGTGGACTGAAACCTCCAGCAACTGTGAGCTAAACAAACTTTTCCTTCCTTCATTTTGAGTGTCGAGTATTTGTCCCAGCAATGAGTAAAAAGTAACTAAGACAGGGTCCCAGTCCAGTAGCTGACACCAACCACACCAAACACCTGCAACACAAAGCTGACTTTGAGATGAAGTGGGAAGGTTTGAAGCAACAGGAAGGTGAGTAAAATAATAAGAGAACTGGAAGAGTGTCTGGGAGAAGGTCAAATTGGCATTGTGCTTTAGAAAATGGGAACAATGTGAAAAAGACTGAGAAGGCAGCAGCTTATAAGGGAGGAACAATTTAAGCAAAAGAGTAGAGCTTGGAAAGTGCAAAGACTGCATCAGAAAAGGGAAGATGCTTTAGAGACAAAGAGGTAGGAAGAACATGGCACTATACCCTAAAACTGTGGGACCAACAGTCACAAAGGACATGCGGCGGAATTCTTATGACTCTCACATTTCCCTGTGCTGACCTTAAATTTATTAGTAGTAAAATGTGAATCATATTTAATCTAAGCATTTAATCAAGGATTAACTAAAGTGATGAAAGCCTTGCGGGTAGAGCCTACCGCAAAGCCAGCAGTTAATAGGCAGAGCTGAAGGAGCCGCACACGATATGCCATCTGTACCCAGCTGTACGCAGGCCTGCACGCCATCTAGTACACCGCCATGGTCAAGACCCGGGCTAGGATTCATAAAATGCTCCTAAATTCTAATAAAGAGAATCTGAATAATTTTGTCACATAGATCTAATATTTTATCTAATTTTACTGACTGGATAATTTTGTTCTTGAGTTCACATCTCAGTTTCTACAGTCAACTGGACAAGAAACATAACTTAGTTTTCCATGAGGGTTGATCTGTTTGGGGCCTACCTTCACTATTATAGCCAGTCTTTCATCCCTTTCTATATCCTTCTCTGATTCAATAGGACTGTGGGGGCTGAACTTTGCCATCGAGCTGTTCCGCAGCCCGACGCTCTTTCGAGTGCGGCACACTCTCCACTGCCGGCACAGAAGACTCCATTGCATTGCTTTCGAGTCATAGGGTCACTGGACAGTGCGGATTCCTGCATTGCTGTTCTGCTGGCCAATTAGGAGCACAGAAGACTCGTCCTAACATTTGGGTGTTTAGCCTGTGCTTCCGCAGCCCCTTGAAGCTGCTTCGGATGACGTGCCCGCGCTGTGTGCGCTCTTGGCCACTTCTGGGGCTCTGTGCATCTCTGGGCACCTCCGCTTCTGCATCCACTTCTCTCTGCCCAGGGAATCTGTTTATTTGAGAAAGAAGTCATCGCTGTCTATGAGTATGCCCTGCTTTCCCTCAGTCCCTCTGCCCCGTCCCCTCATCCTCACCTTCCCTATGGCATCTACCAGCTCCCCTCTCTCCCCTTGATCCAGCCTGCCCCTCCCAGCCTCAGCTCCTACGATTGTTTGAATCAAACTCTCAGAGTCTGTAAAACTCTTTCTAATCTCTGTGTTAACTCTTTTTCTTGCTGTTACAATTAAAATGATACCCGAATGGGGTTAGGTAGAGGAGCAAAGGCAAGACGTGCTAGCTCTCAAAGGAAAGAAAACCTGGTTAATATACTTAAAATATTATTCTGCAACAGTGTACCCCCCCAGTCCTTTAGATTCAGGTGATCCCTTGAGTGAGGAGGGAAAATTTACTTGGTATCCTCCTTCGTAGGAATGGCTTCTCCTTGCCCCTGGGTCTTAGAGTTTTAGTTTTAGGTACCTGTTCTAGACTGGATTGTAGGTAAAACCCTTAACTAATATGTGAAGATGCTAAGTCTTACCACCTATTACTGCTGGCTTCCTGGAGGGTTCCTCAAGAAATTCAGCAGGAGGAACCCCAAGCTACTAATCACCACAGTGTGTAATGCTTTGAAAGTAAAACAACTCACACGCGTTACACAGCTGGCGTGTTGCCGCGCAGTCGTTGAACACCCATCGCGCAAGCTTCACACACTCATGCTCACAGCAGGAAACTCAACCGTTCCCTCGTCACAACCCAGCTGTAGGTACACTGCCCCCTCCACAGGGTGGAATGGCCTCATTTCCTGGGTCACGCCTTCAGTTAGACGCTCTGGTCATTGCTTTGCTTTCTTTACACTTTCTGGTTCATGCAACTGTCTTTTCCATAACCATAAGACCTGCAAGAGAAACAACGTGGTTTAGAATACAATCAAAGCCAATGATACAGATGTTTGGAAAAAAAAAAAAATACTACGCTGATTCTTTTCTACAATGAAATGTGAAGGAGTTTCTTTTCCAAACTGTAACTCTGTATATTGAAAGACACTCAATAAATACACATGGGACCTATTCTCACCCTAAGACCATACCAGTAAGGGTTAAACACATCTCTCTCCACGAATGAGAAAGAAACTTTCCTGGTCACAAAATAAAGCCCACCCTCATCAGTTATGGACTTCCCAGCAAACTTGCTTATAGTGACTACCTCATAAATGGTGATTGGGAACAAGTCATTTCCTCGTAATGACAACGAAGCCCACATTGATTCAAAATGGCAGAAGGACAGTAATATTTCCATGGAAAAAGAGCAGAGGTGGGTAATTAGGGTGGGGTGGGTCCCACATTTCCAAGATCTAAAGGAAAACAGTTAGCAATGATCATGCCTTTGCCATTTCACATATTGTACAACATCCAGAGAATATTGGGACCTCAGATGTCCTGAAGTCTTAATCATTTTCACCCACCCAATAAACATTGTGGTTTTTTTTTTTGTTTTTTGTACCATAGATTGAACTTAGGACCTTATGCTTGCCAGGCAGGCACTTAAGCCACTGAGCTATCTCCCCGGCCCCATCCAATGAATATTAATTGTTTAATTAAACTTTTATTATTAAGGAAAAGATGAAATACAGTAACAAAATGCACAAGATCATTCAGGGAGTGTGTGTGTGTGTGTGTGTGTGTGTGTGTGTAGAAGAAAGTTCCTTTCACTCCAAGAATAAAAATTTAGGCCAAAACCCCATAATGCTAATAGAGGAAATATTGACTAAGCTTGAAATTAAAAAAAAAAATAGTAAACCATTAACAGCTCAAACAGTGATAATTTGAAACAATATTCAGGAATATATTTATTTAAATTGATTTTTTTGTTTCAAGTACCACCCCTGTCTTTTTCATTCTGTATAAAATGCACGGAAATTTCTTCCCAATGTTTGCCCTGAGAATACAGCACAAGCTCACTGGTAGAGTTGCCCTTTTCTGAGAAGAATATGCAGGTAGGTTTAACTCAAGACAACACTGAGACCAGTTAAACATTGTCCAACTCATGTGAAGACGCCAATAAAACAAGAGGAGCCCGTATCCTTTCCCTAGCCTGCCTGACTAAAGTAGTGCAAGGCAAGAATCATTCACATGGAGAGTTAAACAATGAAATTTTCTAAGTGTAGACATGCTGTGAGAATCAATAACCTCTTCCCAAACCAGCAAATTGGTTTTAAGTATTTGGTTCACTGGTTACATCCAACAGCTGCACATAAGAGGCCCCCTCCTGAGTGAAAGGGAAGGTGGAGATGAATTCTTGAAGAATGCATTCTCATCAGAATTCTGTTTTTATTGCATGGATAGTATTTGTAAAACTATTTAAAAGAAATGTCGAACTGAATTTAAGCAATCTTCTTTGCTGGAATTTTAATGATAAAAATTTTGTAAAGTACTATATACTAATTCATTTCATGAAAATAGCTCATAGCAATGTAATTGCTTATTTAACTTGATATTTTCTGGATTTTAGATTTGTCTTAACATTGCGGCCTAATTCTTCTTTCTAGAATACAGCTGATATTCTCTACAAAGCCTTACCTGATATAACTGGCCCTTCTACAGAGCTATGATATGTATTTGCCATAAAATCTGGTTCTGAAAGCAGACCACCTATGTCCTTCACTCTCAGGCCAGTGGCCAATGTCTCCTTTGTTTCCCTCCTCCCGATTCATTTCAGGAGGACATCTACCCTCTCTCCAGGGATGAATGTTCACCGTCACCTCCACAAATTGCCCCTGCTCCCCTGCTCTTATGTGGCTTCTGAACCCATTTTGTACCTTTGGAATCTCCTTTCATGTTCTCTCTCTTGTCATGAAGTATTACAAAGAAATGCTTGCTCAAAGTGTGACCACTTCTATAGCCTGGGTGATGGAAAGGTCATCCTCCAACAGGGTGGGCTGTACCTTCTATTTAAACACATACAATTTCAAAGGGACACACTAGAAAGGAAGGGGAACCTGTCCTGTCCAGTGGAATCACCTGGCTTGTGGCCAACTTGCTCCTTCCACGGCCCCTGAGCTTCCCTCAACTCTCCTCCTCTGCTACACACTAGCTACCAGAACTGCAGACTTTTGAGGTGCTTCTGAGTGCATCTTGCTTCTGTAGAGCTTTGGGGGTTGCTCTCAGTGGAGGGCCTCTTCCTTTCAATATGCTCTGTGTGCTCTCAAGGCTTAGAAGGGGCTTGGTGGACCTCAGAGGTCACAGCACTCCAGGGACACAGTGTGTCTAACTGGGTTCTGTGGAATGGCATAGAACAATATCACTGTTAATTGTATTTCATTCACTGATGAACTTGTATTTCTTTTCAGAAAAGGGATGTTAGAATTATTAATAGCATTGTTTATGGGCAGTATGGGATCTAGCAGAAACTATGAACTCTGAACAACTGAATTATACACCAGTCTTGAAAAAGAATAATTTGGCAGCTTCTGTTTAGGGATTTCTTGCTAGCTTTTCATTTCTTTTACCTCTCTATATTAATTTAGCAAATACTTATTAATATTTGCTAACCCACTGTTCGCATTTAGTCATACCACTATGTGGTCTGACCAAAACAATAAAGCAGAGATTTCCTGCCCTTGAGCAGTTTAGAGTCTAGTAGAATAGAGAAGCACGCAAATAAAGCTCAGGGTTAGGGAGAAGAAAAATCACTTGGTATAGTTTAGATCTAAAATGTTCCTCCCCTCAAAGTCTTATTTGTAAAGGGTAGAGCCTAGCTGGGAGGGGCAGGTCACTGGGGACGTGACCTGGCAGGGTCTACTCTTGTTCCCAGCTGTCCATCTATCTCTATCTTTGTTTTTCTGTTTCTTGCCTGTCGTGACCAGGGCAGCTTTGCATAACATGCCACTCTGCTATGCTGCTTGTGCCTGACAGCCAGCTGCTCATGCGCTAAGACCATGAACCAAAATAAACCTCTCCTCTCCTACACTGTGGGTGCTAAGCACCATGTCCCAGAAATGGCAAAGTCACTAAGGTACTGTTACAATGACAAGTGGCAGAAGGGAAGTTTGTGCAGGACTATACTCAAAGAGATTCACTGAGGTAGGGCCCAGCAAGAGCTGGAAATCCGAGACAGAGGGGAACTTTGCAGGAAAGGAAACCAAATGTGGAAAGGACCCAGTGCAGAGGGAGGTCAGGTTAGGTACAAAGTGCGTACAAGACGAACAGGTGGATGGCAGCTGCCCCTGACAGGCTCCACGGGGAAAAGAGAAGGAAGCTGTTAAGAAGCTTACCTGGAAGGGATGACAAGGTTGGTCAGAAAGTCACTTTAGTGGACAATTATTGGTGGCAAGAGTAGATTCTCTTAGCCTACTGACAGAAGATCATTGCCAGAGGTCTCGTGAGAATGAATGACTATGTGTATTAGGGAAGATGGAGACAGACTTGAAAGATCACTGAATGGAAAGATGCACAGGATTTGGTCATGGGTGTGCCAGGAGGGGTTACCTTCGGAAGGCCCTGAGGAATTTTCTCTTATTTCCTGTCTTAACTACTTGGCCTTTCCTTTATTGTTAGCTATTGTCTATAGCTTTCAGGGACTTATTATTCTCTCTTCATGCTTCTACTACATTTTAAAGGAAAAATTCTCTACTGCTTCAATAGTAACAAGGCACAGAGCCTTCCAGGTTATTCTACTACCAATCCACCGAAGTCCATTTTTAGTGCTATGATCCCAACTTACACGAAGAACTTGAGATAGAGCACAAGGTCTTATGTTGGGGCAAACATTCTACCACTCAGCTATGTCTTCAACTCTGTTTATAATTTTCAAAGTATATTTGGTTATATATATACATATGTATATATTTATATACATATGTATATATATGTATATATATGTGTGTATATATATGTATATTTCTACCAAGCATACTTTTAAATAAAGTGGGAAATCTAAAAGTCTTATGTAAAACTTTTTACATATAAATAAATGACTTTAAATGGGATTTGGTATAATAATGTGAGACTATCTGATGGAGTCCAATAAAAAATGCAACTGAGGCTTAGGAATGGGTTAGAATTTCCTGGGATTCATTCCCTGAATCCTGTGTAATCTTCTCTGCTTAGTGGTTTTAGTCTCTAAACTTGGGAGGTCGGGCCTTCACTTTGAATCGCTGATAGGTCTGTAATAGCTCGTTTATCTATAGGATCTGGACCTAGGCACAAAGCCTGGGCCTTAGTTCCTTAGTCTTAAAGATGGAAATTTAGCCAGCTAGAATCAGGTGTTCACCCTGGGTCAGTTAACTGCAACTGGGGCAGGTGGATGTGAGAGTTCAAGGAAGAGCTAGCTGACACCAATTCTGAGCTTCCAGAGAAAGGAGAATTGTTCTGAACTTGGCAGATAGTCCATATGGAAAAGAGGAGACAATGGCTCCTTTAGTTGAATACACATGTTAGCACCTACCATGTACCAGGGTCAAAACGGACTTACATGTACAAAAATTAGTGTAAATGTCCTACTTTCTGGGAACGTAACAACTAGCATAATCCTTAGTCCTCTATTTAAATATGGCTATATATATATACCTCATCGTATATTATAAAATCAACATGTATCATAGTGATTCCAAGGAGTCAGTATTAATTCTCACCTTGGAAATAACAACCCATGTGTGAACAATGGGAAAGAGTCAAAGTTTTATTTCTAGTTATTGTCAGATACTAACGAAATGTGTGGGAAACAAAATATAAAATTTGTAATGAAGATGATTTTGGTACTTCTATTTACCATCATGCATCTACCCATAGAGTAAAATATAGCAATGCACATATTTATCAATAGAAAAAAATGCACATCAAGCCAGGTGTGGTGGTACACACCTGTAATCCCAGCTTTTAGGAGACTGAGGCAAATGGACTGTAAGTTTCAGTTCAGTTTAGACTG
>PVKN010024065.1:0-14546 GCA_004027915.1 Capromys pilorides
ATTTTTGCATCTATGTTCAGGAGAGAAATTGGCCTGTAGTTCTCTTTTTTAGTTGCATCTCTCTCTGGTTTTGGTATCAGTGTAATACTTGGCTCTAGGAATGATTTTGGAAGGACTGTTTCCTTTTCAATTTATTGAAGAGTTTGAGGAGTATTGGGATTATATCTTATGTAAATTTCTTGTAGAATTCAGCTGTGAATCCATCAGGACCTGCAATTTTCTTTGTTGGTAAACTTTTTATTACATTTTGTATTTCATTGACTGTTATTGGTTTATTGAGAGTTCTTATATCTTCTTGATTCAGTTTTGGTAGTTTGTACCTTTCTAGAAATCTGTCCATTTCATCTGTATCTTCAATTCTGTGAGAGTAAAGATTCTCAAAGTAGCTATTAATGATCCTCTGAATCTCTGCTAGGTCTGTAGTAATTTCACTCTTTTTATTCCATATTGCTTGAATTTGAGTCTTTTCTTTTCTCTTTTCGATGAGGTTAGCTAGGGGCTTACCAATTTTATTTAATCTTTCAAAGAACCAGCTTTTGATTCATTAATTTTTTGTATTGCTTTCTTTGTCTCAATTGAATTAATTTCAGCTCTAATCTTTTTAATTTCCTCCTGTCTTTGGGCTTTGGGTTTTGTTTGCTCTACCTTTTCTAGTCAGTTTAGGTGCTGTGTAGGAGTATTTATTTGTTCCATTCTGTTTTCTTATTGTGTGAGTTCAGGGCTGTAAATTTCCCTCTAAGAACTGCTTTCATTGCATCCCATAAATTCCGGTAGGTTGTGTTTGAATTTTCATTAAAGTGTAAATATTGTTTAATTTCTTGTTTAACTTCTTCTGTAACCCACTGGATGCTGAGAAGGGTGTAGTTCAATTTCTATGTATTTCTGGGGTTCTTGTGATTTCTTTTGTCATTAATTTCCCGTTTCGTTGCATTGTGGTCATATAATATACATGGTATAATTTCTGTTTTCTTGCACATACTTAAGTATGACCTATGCACCAGTATGTGGTCAATTTTGGAAAATGTTCCATGTGCAGCTGAAAAAAATGTGTGTTCAGAAGCGGTTGGGTGGAACACTCTGTATATGTCCACTAAGTCCAGTTGTTCCAAGATCTGGTTCATTTCTGCTGCTTCTTTGCTAATTTTTTGTCTGGTTGATCTATCTTTCTGGGATAAAGGAGCATGAAGGTCTCCTGTTAAGATTGTGGTATTGGATATTAGATTTTTCATGTCCGTTAAGATTTGTCTTATATAACTTGATGCTCCCATGTTGGGTGCATACATATTTATGAGTGTTACCTCTTCATCTTGAATTTTTCCCTTAACCAATATATAGTGGCCTTCTTTATTTCGTTTTGATCAGTCTTGATTTGAAGTTTAGACTGTCCGGATAAGTAAGTTTAAAGGGCTAATAAATGTAAGAAAAAAATGTTAAGCATCTTTAGCTATTAAGGAAATGCAAATCATAGAGATTTCATCTCACTCCAGTCAGAGTGACCATCATCAAAACATAAAAACCAACGAGTATAGAAATGGACAGGGGAGCGAAGGAACCTGTCTGTGTTGCTGGGGGAAATGTAAACTAGTACAAGCGCTGTGGAAATCAGTGTGGAGATTTCACAATAAAATTAGAAATAAAAATACCAGTTGTTCCAGCTCTTCTTTGGGGTACATTCCTTATAGATGTCATACTATAGTGACACGTATATATTCCTGTTTATGGCCACACAATTCACAATAGTCAAGCTGATCAACAGATGAATAAAGATGTGTTTATTATACACACACACACACAAACACACACACATATATATATATATATATGTGTGTGTGTATAAATATATAAAGGAAATGCAAAGATATAATGAATGTATCTAAAAAGGAACATTACCCCATAATGAAGAATTCACATAAAAATGGATGGAACTGGAGGCGATTGTGTCCAACAAATAGGCCAGCCTCAGAAAGCATATCCTGAATGGTTTGTCTTATAGGAGAAACCAGATAAGTAAATAAAATAAAATCAAGAAGTGATGACAGGAAAACCTAAAAGGTAGACTTGGAAGGAGGAAGAGGGTTTAGGGAAGAAAGAGAGAAGGGAGTAATGGGACTGAAAATTTCCAAGATATGTGTATGTACCAGGTTCCCCACCTGACCTGTCCCACTCTGTATTACTAACAGGCTTTTTACAAAATACAAATTTTTCATCCCAACCCGGATCTGAAATATCAACTCTGGGTTTGTGACCTAGCGGTCTCTATATATTTTTTTCTCATTTAAAATTTTATTTTATTTTTAAAAAACTGCGTTGGTACATTTTAGATGTATGTATTGGTAACCTTCATCAGAGGAATTCGTACCTGTGCTTGATACATCTTTCTTCCCATTCTCGCCTCTCTTGACTGCTCATCCCCTCCTTATTTACAAAGCTTTGCTTCCATTTTTTTCCTTTCTAGATTCTTTTTTCCTTGTCCTTTCCTTTCTTTCCCCATTCCCTCTCTCTAATCCCCTCCTCATTTGAATTTTTTCTTCCCATTTTCCAATATCTATTATACTTAGGGGCTAAAGTGCAAAGTCATGAGTTTGAACCCTGGTCCTGCAAAACAAAATAAAACAAAACCAAACCAATATCTATTAAACTTTTTGGTGTTTGTGTTTTACGCTTTCTGGTTCTAACACCAGGGAAACAGTGTGGTATTTAAACATGTGTGTCCTATTTATTTCACTTAAGAGTATGGTCTCAGGGGCAGGGTGTGGTGGTGCACGCCTATAATCCCAGCACTTGGAGGGCTGAGGTAGGAGGATCGGTGCGAGTTGGAGACCAGCCTAGGTTACAACAGTGAGCTCAAGGCCAGCCTGAGCTGCATAGCGAGACCCTGTCTCAGGAAGGCAAAAAAAAAAAAAAAAACTATGGTCTCAGGGTCCATCCATTCAGCCGTTCAGCTAGAAATGTCTCCAGCTTATTCTTCGTGGCAGAGTAATGCCCCCTTGTATAAAAGGCCCATGTCTTCTCTGTCCATTATCAGTTGATGAGTATTTGGTCTCTGTCAAAAGTGCAGCTGCTGCATATCATGCCACTGTAAACATGGGTGTGCATATATCACTGTGGTATGATGCTTTTAATTCTTTCAGGATGATACCAAGAAGGGAAATAGCTGACTTGAGTGGGGCCTCTAATCTTAGTTTTTTTGAGGAATCCCCACACTTCTGATGTCCCCAGTAGTTACACCAGTCAGCACTTGCACCAACAGTGGAGATGGCTTCCTTTTTCCCCACAGCCCTTCTAGAATTTGTTATTGATTGCCATCTTGGTGATAGCCATTTTTTCTGGGATGAGATGGAACCTCAGTGTTTTTTTATTTTTATTTATTTTTATTTTTTTAGCCTGCTCAGCCTGCCCTGGAGGCAGGGCTGGCGTGGCATGTGGTGCAGGAGATTGAACCATGGTCCCTGCGCTTGCCTAAGCTTTGCCAGGCAGGCGCTTATGCCACTGAGCTATCTCCCTGGTCCTTTCAGTGTTGTTTTAATCTTGCAGTGTATGTTTGCATCAGCTCTCCAGGTGACCCTGACAGGTGTGCCAGAGTTCAGAGCCAGTGATGGATCTTTTACTAGATGGTAAGTGTTGTTCTTGGCGTGTACTTGTCTACACATATGACCCCATGTACTTTTAACAACAGCCCTGTGTCAGATACTGTTATTAGCATCTTGACACAGAAGTAGTAGAGTTGGAAAGTGAATCTGGATCGTCAGTCTCTATACCATGTTTAGACCATTGTAACAATTTTTAACTGTGTTTTAGTGACATTAAGTACACTCAGATGGTTGTGTAACGATCTCTACTGTCCCCCTAGGAGTTTTTTTTTTAATCACCCCCATTGAAACTCTATCTATTGGATTATACTTTCCCTTTCCCCTCCTCTTGGCCTCTTCTAACCACAGTTCTAATTTCTGTCTCTGTGGATTAGGATTAAGTGGAATCTCAGCATTTTCCCTTTGGTGTCTGGGTTCTTTCACTTACCCTGTTTTCCAGGCTCATCTGTGTTATGCCCATATCAGAATTTCCTCCTTTTTCAGGCTGAATAACATTCTGCTACATGGCTAAACACTGCGTCCTGTTTATCCATTCATCTGCTGGTGGGTTTGGGTTGTTTCTGCCTCTCAGCTGTTGTGCATAGTGCGGCTTTGGTCATTGGTGTGCAAGGCCTGGCTCCCTGAGGGTTCTGCGCTCTTCACCATCGTGCAGCGCACGTTGCCCTACAGGCACTGAGTCTTCTCCCAGATGGTGCTTCCTTGTGGGGGGAAAACAATGCTCTGCGCGGAAAAATGTTTCTAGTCAACAAATAAGCTGATAGGTGATGGCGAAGCAAAATGTGGGAGCTTACAGACTTCGTGTCTTCTTTTGGAGATGGAATTTATTTAAACATTTTTTAAAAAAAATATTTGTTTATTTATTTGGTACAGGGCTCGTTCTGCAGCTCAGACTCGTGGTGATCCTCCTGCCTCAGCCTCTGCAGTGCTGGGATTAGAGGCGTGTGCGGCCATGGTCACATAGTGTGGGGTTGGCATGGTATGTGGTACTGGGGAGTGAACCCAGGTCCTTGCTCTTGCCAGGTAGGCTCTTAGACTGCTGAGCTATCTTCCCAGCCCAGAATTTACTTTTTATTTTATTTTATTTTATGTATTTTCTGTTTGTTCGTTTTGTTTTTTGGCCAGATTGGGGTTCAAACTCACAACCTTGCACTTGCCAGGCAGGCACTTGTGCCATGGAGCTAGCTCCCCAGCCCCCTTATTTTCTGTATTTAGGACAGGGTCTACAGGGTCTACAGGGTCTCACTGAGTAGACTGAACTCATAGTGATTCTCCTGTTTTCACCCTCCCAAAGGCTGGGATTAAAGGCTTGTGCCACCACGCCAGTCTCAACCCCCAGGCTCAGTTCACCCTGGGGGGCAGGGCTGGCACAGCATGGCAGGGATCATGTGGAATTTACTTTTTAAGTGAAAAAAAAAAATGAGTACAGGAAAGGATACATTGCCCTTCATCCCCGTGAAGAGTGGAGATGTAAATTCACAGTGATTCCAGTTCTCCTGTGGTAAGTGTCCTCAGCCCTCTGTGTGTTTGCCTGTGCTCCTCCCCTGGCAAGGATGCCTTCTCTCTGCCCCTCAGCCTGCTGGGAAAGCCCTTAGGTGCTTTTTTCTGGAACTGGGAATTGAACTCAGGACTTCGCACTTGCCAGGCTGAGCGCACTTTGTGTTTCTTTGTCACGGTTGTGGTGAGGACGGCTGAAGTTGTGGAAGAGCTTAGGTCTGAAGAGAGAGTTAAAGGAACAAGGGCAGAAGCCCGGAGGCAGCACTGTTTGTGAGCTTGTGCCCCTCAGCCCACCTCTTTTCTGAGTTTCTGTTTTTATTGTAACATCATGGGTATACACTTGTGATAAAAATGGTTTTTAAAATAACCAATATGGGGTTTTTATTTTGTCTTAATTGTTTGTAAAGTCATAAGTTTGACCCTTGATGAGCCAGGGAAAGTGTCTCAGGTATTTGCTGGGTGTTTTTTGCATTGTAAGTTTTGATGCCCTGGCAGCTTAGTAAAAGGGATCCTGTGTTGTGTGCCTCGGGGAGATGAGACAGGCCTGGTCCCTGCGGGTGTAGCCACGACTTGGTTCACTCATGGAGTACCATGGTGATCGGTCCAGGACGCTCCTTGTCTCATGCGCAGGGAAGATGTGAACAAGAGCACCTGTTGTTAGGGCTCGAGCATCAGGACAGTGCAACAGGGACAAGGATCTGAACGTGCCTTGAGACTGGAGGTGGCTCTTGAGGTGCAGGACAGCATGTGCTTCTCGCATGTGTGCTGCCCAGGCAAGCTCACGTGGCATGTGCTTTTTGTGGTAAGATTGAAGTGAAACATCACTTTAATTTGTGTTAATTAGCAAGTATTACTGCTTACAGCCTACCACGTGCCCAGCACTGCGCTTGGGTAGGTGCTATAGCGAGCAGAGAGGGTGTGAATAAAGGGAGGAAACAGAGGAAATGGGCTTCAAGGGAAGGCAGATGTGACTTGCATCTTTGTCATAATGGAGTTTGTGCACTACTTTCATGTATTTATTGTGAAACACATGTTTTTTTTTCTCTCTATATATTTATTTAATGTAGTTTACAGTAACAGAGTTTTGCTGTGCTATTTAGGTCGGCCTTGAACTCACTTTGTAGCCCAGGCAGACCTTGAATTCAAAGTGATCCTCCTGCCTCAGCCTCATGAGTGCTAGGATTATGGGCATGCACCGTCCCATCCAGCAGCCCTTTAGTCTTGAGACTTTTTTTGTCAGGGTGCTTTCAGCCTTGGGCGGTCACCTCCCATGGACTCCCTGTCCTTTGAGCTTGAGGACTGGCTGCCTTTCTCCTCCCTGGAGAAAGCCTCGCACAGCACCAGGCATGGGCTGCTGAGAGGGCTGCTGAGAGGGCTGCTCTCCTTTGCCTGCTCCTCCTGCTTTCGACGAATGAAAAGATCTGGAAAAAAAGACAAACTGCTCTTTTCTTCAAGCCTTTGCATTGACAGCTGTGCTTGCCGACAGCCACCCACCTGGCTCCTGCCACCAAACTGACATCTGTTTCCCCGAAGTGCCAGCCAGTGGGTGGTGGCCAAGTGGGCCTGAATTCAAATCCACCCCCTTTACTACTTAGAACTCACGTGACTTCAGCCAGTGCTTTTAATTTTCCAGAGCCTGGGTTTCCCTCTTGCTGGTACCTGCCTCAGGGCTGTTGTCCTCACAGCTGCCTCGCTGCCTGTGAAAGGCTGCTTATTGTTATCCCCCACTAAGCTGGAGCAAGAGGCTGTGGCGAAAGGGCTGGCCCTAAACCCTCTGAGGAGGGGAGGTGGCATGCAAACAGATGTTGTATACCTGGTAGTCCTGCGTGGTGCTGTGTCTACAGTGCATGGGATGAGTACCACCAGCATCGCTGAGGGGCCGTCTGTTTAGGCAAACTCATTTATCCTCACATCTGCTCAGAGTGAAGGGCTTGATGGCCTCACTTACAAACCCAGTCTTCATGTGGTTTGTCAGAGGAGATGCAGCCTGCAGAAAACCGTCTCTTAAAAAGTAAATAAAGATAAATGACTAGAAAAAGAGCTTCCTGTTGACAAAGTGTTTCCATTGTCCCTGCCCTGGAAACTGAGAACTGCTTGTGTGGGTTACAGCTTTGCTTTAGCCCTGGCCAAGGGGCTCAGCTAAGTGTCTTCACCCAGCCAGGGCTTTCGTAATGCTTTCCTGTGCTGTGAGCTTCGCAGTAGCTGTCCTCATGTCCTGTCCTGTCCCTTCCCCAGATATTGCCGATGACAGCATCCATGCTGCCCAAAATAGCAGTATGCAGTACAAGGGTTGGGTTTTATACTGGGGGAAAAAGTTAGTAAATCACACTCCAGTGGAGCAGTACGTTGACAGCGGCACCAAAACCTTGTTGTTTGATTTAGTGGGACCATGCTCCAGAGCTCCAAGCTACTGGAGTCTTCTGTGGGGAGGAAGATTTTCCAAGTCAGCGCATCGTGCAAAAAACATTATCGCATTAATATTTCTTGACATTTTATGGCCACTTATCATTGCTTTTAGTGAAGAAGCCTACACTGTCTTGCTTGGAGTCATATGCATTTTTTTCCTGGCTTATCTATGCAGACAAATTTATTTCTGTGGATTTACTGTTGAAACCCAGGTACTGGATTTTGCAGTTACTGTTCGGTACCAGTTTGGTTTTATTGGTGACCTGTTTGGGTCATTCCCTGCTGTGCAGTTTTTTTTTTTTTTTGCGATACAGTCTTACTGTGTAGTCCAAGCTGGCCTTAAACTCATAGTGATCCTCCTGCCTCAGCCTCCTGAGTGCCTGAGTGCTAGGATTATAGGTGTATGCCACCACCCCAGCACTCCAGTTTTTTATTTTATAGTGCTTTTTCTCCACTCTAGTTTCCCTTTCTGTGTATTGCATGCTTTTGAACTTTTAAAAAACTATCTATCTGTCTGTCTGTCTGTTTGTTTGTTTATTTATTTATTTGGTACAAGGTCTCACTATGCAGCTTGGACTCCTAGTGATCTCCTTTCTCAGCCTCCCCAGTGCTGGGATTACAGGTGTGTACTACCACACTTGGTTTTTGGTGGCTAGCATAGTGTGCCCAGGGCTAGGCTGGCCCAGCATGTGGTACTGGGGATTGAACCCAGGTCCTTGTGCTTGCCAGCAGATGCTTAGTCTGCCGAGCTATCTTCACAACCCATGTGTATTGCATGCTTGGTGTGGAAGCATATTTTTACTTTCTTATTGCACATTTGCTTCTTATGACCCGAGTCTTAAGTTTTGCAATTAAAGTCTTGTCTGGCTGGGCATAGTGGCACATAGCTGTGATCCTTGCTAATGTGAAGTCAGGCAGGAGGACTGCAAGTTCAAAGCTTTCTGAGCAATTTAGGGAGACACTGTCTTAGAAGGGCCAGGGACTATAGCTCAGTGCTGGAGTGCTTTCCTAGCACAGGTGTGGTCTTGGGTTCAATGTCTAGCATCAAAAGCAGCAACAGAAACAAACCAGACCAAACCCAAGCAGAGCCCCAGCTCTTCCCTTGCCTGGGACCCCTCACACTGGTCTTGGCTGCTACCTCTCCTGCAGCTCCCAGTCTGCCTCTTTGTCTCATGAAGAAAGCAGAGCTTGCCTTTGCTTCTGCTTTCTCAGCTGCCTGGGGTTACTCTTCTTTTGTCTTCTCAGCTTCCTGGAGTTCTCCCCGTCTCCAGGCTGCCATGTGTAAAAAGACCTCCACCATCAGGCACCCTTACTATTCCTACTGTTACTAGAAATGGCCTTCTACATCTTTCTTGCTTATCCTCCGTCTCTCCTTACTAGGACGTCAGTGTCTCTACCCTTGCTTGGTCTCTGTGGAGCATGGAGGCCCTGAATCCTCTCCTGCTGTCTCCCACCCGTGTCTCCCAGGGCTTCTCTTGACCTCTGGAGGAGATATTGCAGCCTCCACTTCTTTCACAGCCCCTTTTCTAGACTCCACATTGTCCTCCCCCTTCTGCAGATAAGAATGGCATCCTATTGGGGAACATGTCCTTGATTAGTTGCATTTTTCTCAGTCATGCTGATGTTTTCTTCTGCCTCCCTGAGATTACTGTCCTTATTGCCTCTCTTACTCTATTCCCAAATATCTTCAACAACAAGATAATCTTAATTTTTCAGCCATATTTTATTTTGCGTAAGGAGAACATGCAGAGCCATAAAGCCATACATTTGGGTTGTTAATGCCAGGGAAACCAGATTCAAGAAAAGGAAACCCTGAAAGACTGTTGTAGTCTCTGTACATTAGCTTGGGTTCTGAAATAAAAGACTAATTCAGGTTCTGGAAGAACAGTTACAAAATGCCAGCAGAGAATGTGAAGCCAAAGAATTTCACATTATCTCCTCATCCTAAGATGATGATGTAGACTGGGCAGAGCGGACACATTGAGTTTGTTGTAAAATTACAATTCTGTTTTGTTCTGTACTTTCTCCACTCAAAGATACTGTGTCCTTATTTGCTATCAGCAAAAGCTCATCCACAAGTCAATTATAAATGTCCAGTGAGTGCTACATCTTGTGGAAGAACCATAAATTGCTAGGCATTCAGGCTACTTCTGTGATTTCAAGCTGTTCATTTAGTTGATTTCTTTTTTTTTTTTAAAACGTTGATGTTCTAGAAAATACCGCACCTCAGTCCCTTTTTCAAGGATGTGTGTGTCACGTTCTCCCTGGGGTGTTTGTGTGCAATCTGTGCTGGAGGTGGATTATTTGTGACCCCATCTCCCACCTCCTGTTTCTCTCTGTGGCAGCGAGTGCTTGTTTTCCTGGGAGACTCTGTTCTGTAGTTAGGAAAACAAGAGTTCCACGGCAGTGCTGTTTCTTCACTCACCCTCGCTTCCCTTCCTGCCTTCCAGCCAGGGGCTGGTTTCCAAGAAAACACCACGGTAAACAGAGTTCCCTGAATACCTACTGATAGACAATGTGGTGTATTTTTATTTGAAATGATGGCTCCCTTGCTGCTTTGAAATGTGTAACCTTGACCTTTATGTTTTGGAATATTTCCACATTCTTGTCCTTGGTGTTACCCCTAAATTGTTTGTAGGTAATACAAGGTAAATAATAAACAGCTGTGCACATACCCTATCTGTGTATGTATATGTGTGTATATGCCATATATGTATATGTGTATAATATATATTATATGTATATGGGTCTGAACAACACATGGGCTTCTGATGCTGTTCCTGTCTCTTATGATCTGATCATAGGGTGGGAGACATTATCAAAGGGAATCGTAAAGCCTCTACCAGTATTTTGTGATTTCCTTTTGCTTTTAGATGCCAAAGTAAAGTTTTCGATCTTTGTTAAGTTTCTGGTTAGTGTGTTATGACAGTGATCATTAGAGTCCTGTTTAGCTCAGTGCAGAGACAGGGCTCTTTGTCCTTCTGGGTTGGATGTACCTCAGAGCCTGAGAGGGATAAGGAACAGGGAGGAAATGGGGTGTGTAGATGTCAACTACTGTCTTTTTGAGACAGGGTCTCACTATGCAGTTCAGGCTGGCCTTGAGCTCACTTTTGTAGCCCAGGCTGGTCTCAAACTCACACCGATTCTCCTGCCTCAGCCTCCCAAGTGCTGGGATTACAGGCATGCGCCACCATGCCCGGCAACTACTGTCTTTTTTTTTTTTAATTTATGTATTTGGTACAGAGTTTTACTACGCAGCTCAGACTCGTTATGATTACCCTTTTTTTCAGCCTCCCCAGAGCTGGTATTACAGGCGTGTGCCACCATGCCTGAATTTAGTCCCTGACTCAATGTGCTCCAGGGGTGGGGCTGGTGCAGCATTTGGGACTGGGGATTGAACCCTGGTCACTATGCTTGCCAAAGTAGATTCTTAGTCTTCTGAGCTGTCTCACTGACCCTTCAGCCACTGTCTTGAACTGCTCAACATTGGCTGGGTCACAGCAGGTAGGAGGGCTAAAACAGCTCAACACTGGGGGTCAAGTGTTTAAGCTGCTAAGAATGACTTCAGCCAGGCCACCTGGAAAGCCGGCATTCCTGCTGGTGTCTCTGGTTGCTTTTCTACCACATGGCTGTTTGTTTAATTATAGTGATTCCCAGTGCTTAGTATGCCAGAATTCAAACCTGTTCTGTGAAGTATTTAAAGTTCAGAGCAGAAGGGTACTGAGGAACATTTGGGAGAGAATAAATCATGTAATTGAGTGCCAGATAATGATGCAGAAGTTGTCATGCATTCCATGAATGCTTGTTTGACCATGCTGTGCACGAGGTACTGCTTTGGGAAATTCAGTTATGAATATGACACGATTTTGCAGCAGCAAAGGAGCAAATGTGTGGTTCAGCTTCTGCAGGTGGTGGCTCCATATGAGAGAAGGTTCTTGCAGCTGTAGAGTTCAGTGGGCAAGGTTCCAGGAGTGGGGCAGCGAAGGTGGATTTGGGGTTAAGACAGTCCACCTGGAGTCTACTCCAGGAGATGCACTGGGGCTCGGGTAGAGACAGGCAGTGTGTAGCATCTGCAGAACATGGACAACCCAGCAGAGCCTGACCTCATGCCCAGAGGACCCTGGGGAAGCTTTGCTGATATCGAGATGGTCTTAGAGTGGGGCAGGGTTCACCTCACGTTAGACCAGCGCTGTGCAAAGCATGTGGGCCAGCTGCTGCCAAGAGGGGGGTGACAACACTGAGAGTGAATGTTAGAGACTTCTACAGCACCTTGCCGTTGCAGCCACTGCCAGCTCCATAGATTTGTTTGAGGAAGAGAGAGCCCTGCCTGGGTTTCGTGAAACCCACACGTGCAGAATATGCATATGTGGCGTAAACTGTGACTGGACTGGTCAGGCAGCTTTTCTTGAAGAATAGAAGTGAGACAAAACAAATAAAAAGCCAGCCTTATCCTTCCTGTTAGCAGTTGGAGAGGAACCATGCTAGACCAGCAAGAGTGTAGTGGACTGGAGGCTCTGGACCCAGAAGTCAAGAACTTGAGTAAGTGTAAAGCTGGTCAATGCATTGTACATTCACTCCAGGCCCTGGCTCTCACACGGCCTTCCCTGCCTTAGCTCCCGCCGCCTGGCACCAGCATGATATGTTCTTTATTCAGTAAAATTATTTTCTAAGACTGGGCATGGCAGTACATGCCTTAATCCCAGAGCTTGGGAGGCTGAAAACAGGATTATCCCTACAAGTCCAATCTGTGTAGTGAGACCCTGTAGTAAATACATAAAAATTATTGTCTATACATTTTATACATAATTCTGAACATATCTATACATATTAGATATACTTAATAAACTTGTCATTTTAAGTAATTTTTTGTTGTGTTTATATGTTTTTTTATGTTCTTCATTCTGAACTATTGCTACTTGTAAAAGTTATAAATAGTGCATTTGTGAATATTTCTTTACAAGTTAGGATTTATTTTCTCTTTCTTTTGTTTTCTTGAGTTCTATGCCCAAAGGGGAAGTTCTGTGCCAAATGGTCAGTTTTATGGTCCTCTGGAAGGTCTGAACTAATTTGTATTGTGGGGATAGGTGTAGGGGGTTGTAAAGATGGGATGATTTGATTTTAATGGCTTTGCAAATTTAAAATCAAATGTCTTAAAAAAAAAACTCTTTATCAAGTTGGGATATTGACATTGTGTAATTTTATAAGTTTCTTACGTAGTGTAGATACAATTTTTGATAATTTTACTTTATATCTTTCTCTTTATTTATTTTTAGATGTACTTAGTACAGGATCTGCAGGGTCTGTGTGCACCACCATGCCCAGTCTCAATCTCCCTCTCAGCACGACCTGGGGGGCGGGGCCAGCATTGAGTGACAGCTGCTGAGCTCTGCCTAAGCAGGCACTTTGGTCCGCTCAGCTATCTGGCCAGCCCTCTTTCCTCTTTCTGTTGTTACTTTTCTGTTTGTTTTATTGCAGTTTTTGTTACAAAACTCATTTATGTTTACATTTTCATACTCAATGATACTTTTTTTTTTTCAGTGATACTCTTTATTTTCTAGGTTAGAACTTATTTTTCATTTTGTAAGTGAATCAGATGTGAAGATGCTATTTTGTTCTTGTCTAGTTGTTGTTACTGTTGTTGTTGTTTTGGGGCTAGGGATTAGGTCCCTGGTCTTGCACTTCCTGTGACCACTGAGCTGTATCACAGCTCCTTCTTCTGTTTTTTAATTTTAATTGCTTGTGATTTGGACCTCATCACTTAACATGTTGAACTAGTTTAACTTTTGCTACATTGATGTTCCACTGTCTCAATAAATTTCATCTTCTTCTTTTCTTCTCTGTCTTTTTTTTCTTTGGTGCTGGCAATTGAATCCTGCCCTCACATATGCTGAACGTATGCTCTGCTCCTGAATTACACTTCTAACCCTTTAGTAACTGGGTTCAAGTCCTGAGCCTCACGCCTGCCAGGCAAATGCTCTGTCATGAATTATATCCCTAATCCACTTAAGTAACTTTTTTATTTTTTTTTGTCTTTTTGAGACAGGGTCTCACTATGTAGTTCAGGCTGGCCTTGAGCTTACTTTTGTAGCCCAGGCTGGTCTCGAACTTGCACTGATTCTCCTGCCTCAGCCTCCCAAGTGCTGGGATTACAGGGGTGCACGGCACCCTGCCCGGCCCCACTTCAGTAACTTTTAAGAAAAATTTATTTTATTATTTTTTATAATAGTTAATACATTGCATAAGTTGCCTTCATTGTAGTTGTTCAGAGCACTTTAGTAACTTTTATTAGAGAATTCTTTTCTGTTTTTGTTTCTTATAGCTTGAGATATGTTAATGAATAAAAATGAATATTGTTCTAGAATCTCCATACTTATGCTAACATTTTTTTTTTTGAAAATTAACTCAATATTCTGTGGATTTCACTTATAATCTGTTCTGATTCCTTTTCTTTTTTCTTTTCTTTTTGGTATCAGGAATTGAACTCAGGACCTCGTACTTGCCAGCCAGGTGTTTATGCCACTGAGCTATCTCCTGGCCCATTGTTCCAATTTAACAGAGCGTCTCTACTACCATTACCATAAACAAATTTTGTATTCTCCTCTGTTACTCTTCCTTTTCCATTTCACTGTCAACTGGAGTTGTTCTGTAACCTGCCTGACTTCTTGGGTGCATTTTTGGTCCTATAGAGCTGAGGGCTGACCTGTTTTTCTTTTGGGGGGCTGATCTTAATGGGAGGGTGGCTGGCTAGTGAGAAGACAAAGTTGAGGGTTTGAAACTCGAAGGATTCATGAGCTGTGCTCTGGGCCTGGGCTGCTCACCATCCTCTGTGCTCATCTTGTCATGATTATTGGAGGAAGCTGTTCAGAGCACATGCGGTGGAGCCCTGATGTAGAGTCTGAAGGAACAGATGGTATAGGTTTCATGCTTAGATCCTAAATAAGGCAAGAGGGAAGAAGGCATACATCACAGGATTAAGGTGCTTGCTCCATATGAGCAGCAGTGGAAAGGTCTTCTTTCTCAGTGGTTCCTGAAGCCATAGAACTGTTATCAGACCCA
>PVKN010024066.1:0-14549 GCA_004027915.1 Capromys pilorides
CTGCTCTTCACAAGCAATACTTTCTATACATTTTTTTAGAAATGGAAATTGGGAAACAGCTCAGTTTACTGACTGCAGCTCAAGAGTCTTTAGTTCAGAGAATCCCAGTAACTCTAGATAGGACCTGGGCCCTGGAAGCCACCCCCTCACCACACAAGGCCACTCAGCCTCTCCACTGGCCTCAGCTGTAAAATGGAAGGATCAGTCTGGAGGTGTAGGTTCTCAGCTCTAAAATGTTGTAATTTGAAATCAAGACAACCATGTTTGAATGTGCTCACTCTTTAGGGAAAAAATCTATTAATAAAGTTGTACAAATAAACTGTCGTAACTACCATACGTGAAATCATTGCTTTGTATACTTCTGAAGAGCTGACTGTGCTGGGGCCTGGGCACTCAAAATTGTAAAAACCTCCCAGTTGATTCAACCCAGCAGCCAGGATTGAAAGCCACTGAACCAATATTTTTATAAGAGGATCAGCCACTGAATTCGCTTTTTGGTGCACTTTCAAACCCATGTACATGTAAGAGTCTTTGAGAAATTAGAATAACTAGCTGGTTGTGATGCTGTGTATCTGTAATCCCAGTACTCTGGAAGCTGAAGCAGAAGAATCCCAAGTTTGAGCCTAGCCTGAGCAACTTAGTGATTCAGTAAGACTCTGTCTCAAGAAATAAAAGAGGAGTAAGTGATGTAGCCCAGTGAGAAGGCCTGGGGTCAGTCCCCGGCACTACAATCAGCCAAATCAGAATCACCTTGCAAAATGAAAGTTATTTTTAATTCATTTCCTACCAAAAATGAAGTTTCCCTGGCAGCGTGAAGCTTGTTCCTTTTAACAAATATTACTGCACAGCATCCTTACACAATATGAAAAGTGAAACCAAGTAGAAATAATTGATCCTGTCCTTTGGGGATATAAGAAACAACCAGACAATAAACAAATGTCGTTAGGGCTGGTGAGATAGCTCAGTTGACTAGGTGCATGCTTAGGCAGGTGCAAGGGCCCGGGTTCAATCGCAGCACCATATGCCACACCAGCCCTGCCCCCCGGTGTGCTGAGCCAGCCACAGAGACTGTGGGTGTGGTGGCACACGCCTGTAACCCCGGTGCTGGAGAGGCTGAAAACAGGAGGATCACTACGAGTCTAAGCTGCATAGTGAGACCCTGTACCAAATAGATAATAAATAAATAAATAAATACAGTTTTTATGATAAGAAAATTGAACTGACTGCACAAATCAATGCAAGAGAAACATTACTGGGTAAGGAGTCATAGGAGAACCTTCTTGGAGGATTGAGTAATATAGGCTGGTGGAGTCCCAGGGTGCCCAGGCAGGGAGAAATGGTACACGGAAAAGTTGGGAGGCCAAAATGAACGTTGGTTAGGTAGTGATACCAGATACCAACTTGGTTGGATTTGAAAACCAGCAGGGGGAATTCCTTTGAGAACGGTTGTGTCGGCCAGATAAGAAAAAGTATAATCCAAGAGATGTTTCATAATCATTGATGGCTTTATAACCAGCCAATCCCACTTCAGCTTACAACATACTATATTTCTGAAAGTATTGCCATTCAATATCATGTGACATAAGAGAGCCCTGGGAGACCAGAGGAAAGGTCTGTTGCTGGCCGCCTTCCGATCCTTGCACACATTATTTTATCTCTGGATCCCACTTATGCAACTGGAGCTGGACTGCATGACTTGAAAGGTTGTTGTACACGGTTAAAAATTCATGGCTGCTCGATCCAGCCTCTTGGCATCTTTGTGGGGCTCGTGGGTACTGTTTCCAATGTTCTAGTGGATCTCATGCTGTCAGCCCCTGGCAAATTTACCTGGAATTGTTTAATATTGACTGTGCACAGTGGGACTCTCAAAGGAAGCCCATGAAATGGGCTCTGCCCTTTAGAAAGTTTTCTTTATCCCAGAGCTGGAATGTGGGTCAGCCCCATTTGCATCTCACTAACTGGAATCCCATCCAAACACCTCTTGGGAAAACCCAGCGCTTTGGGTGGCGGGCAGTGCAGTACTGTGGTGAAAGAACTTGGACAGGGGACTGGAAAACCTGTTCTCCACTCCCAGCGCACTGTGTGAGTTCCACAAGCTGATCGTTTGTCAGATTCCTTGAAACTTGTCTGGCAAACGGTTTTTTGTATCTAACAGGAAGACGTGAAAGCCCAAAGATTCTTGTTTGAATTTTAACTCTGGGTGCTCTGAGCATGGTTTTCACCTTTAATGAGCATCATTATACCTACTTGGAGAAGCATGGAAGGGTTAAAAGAAATGGCAGTCAAAGCATCTGGCACAGGACACCTGGCCTGCCATGGTCACTCCCAGGCTGGCTAACTGGATGTCGGGAGATTCAGGGCCGAAGGGCCATGTTTGCTCTATGGAGCGCAGACCCGAGTTTTTGTTGTTGCTGCTTTTAACAAAAGTAATCCTAGCATTCTGCTTTGGCCTGTACACTGACATGCTTTCATATAATTTTAAAAGAATGCCTGTTCTACAGGTCAATAAAGACTCCAAAATAGTGCTTCAGTACTCCCTCCTCCTATCAGCGCCTTTGCAGTGAGTTTGCTGGAGATTCGCATCAGAGGCAGTCTGTTCTCACAGCCCTTCTTCCCACCACCTTTTGCTGTAAAGCATTAATTTCCTTACCAACATTTGATTACACTCTTAAGGTTCAAGCCTAGGAGGAGGCGGCAGTGGACAAAGGATTATTGTCATTCATCATCAACACATTTTAGTCTTCCCCTCGAGTTGCCTATGAAGGATTAGCATTTCCCTGAAAGGAGGAGGACAGAATAAATTGCATCCAGCGCCAAAGAGCTGCCAGCTCCTTTCAGCTGGGGGCACATACCGGGAGCTTTTCCCATATTACTCAGCTTTAGCTCAACTTTTGGGTAGGGCCTCCATCTGAATTTCATGGGTTTCAGGGTCAGTCAAAACAGAATTGTAGGGTTGCTGAGGTCAGAGGCCGCCTCTGTCAAAGGGTAGTGACCTTAGCAGCAAGAGGTAGCGAGGCCCCTCTTCCTCCCCACACCCCAATGACTTCATCCTGGTGAATGCTTGGCTCGTGGTGCCTCCCCCGCAGAGCTTTTTTTCAACCTGGTAATAAAAATCCTCCTGTGACCTGGTATTTTTTTTTTTAAACATTATTACTGACTTTCTTTGTTCCTGTTCCTCCAAATCTTGGTCCTTGAAAATGTGTTGGTCCATGCACACCTCAGGAAATGATGGGGGGCCAGCTGGTCCACCCTCTGCCTCTGGCGAGGGAATGCTGCTTGGGGTGCAGGGAAGACCTGGCACCCGGCTCAGGAACTGCCTGTGTTCAGTGGGCACAAACATTTCCCAGAACTTCTGAAACTCTCTTGGAATCCAGTAGGTTCTATTACCATGGCCAAAGTTGATTTAAAAGCTGCAAAGCCGCTTAGGAGACTGGAATGGGGTGATACGCTGTGGGAACGAAGGTTGCGGGGAGGGGGCTGGGCTGTGGCTCAGTAGCAGAGAGCTTCCCTAGCATGCACAAGGCCATGAGTTCGACCCCTAGTACACAAAAGAAAAAAAAAAGGAAGCACACGAGTAGGCAGGAGACTATGCTGCGGCAAGAAAAAGAGTCAGGCGGGAGGGCCTGGGAAGACTTCTTCCTTCCTTCTTTTTTCTCCTCTTTTGAGCTGGTGTCTCCCTGGCTTGCCCAGGCTGGTCCTGTCACCTGGGCCTCCTGCATGGCAAGGGCTGCCTGGTAGGCCCTGGTGTCTGGTTTCATTTTTCCAGTTTCACCTCCCCTCAACTCTGTGGCCATGGGCAAGGCAACAGGAGGCTGTGAGGAGGAGAGGGGGCGCACCCTGTGTGTCTGATGCCCAAGAGACCCCGGGCCACAGAGCCTCCACAGATGAGGGCAGGTCAGGCTGGGTCCAGAGCTGCGCCGCGGCCCACTGAGGGTGCCGTGAGGCGAGTGTTGCAGAGCTGTCCGCGCAGGGTGACCCTTCTGCCGGAAGGACTACATTGCAGGCTTCAGGCAGACCTTCTGTAGGACTTTCTGAGAGGTCTAGCGTGGGTCAGGGCAGAGGAGGCTGGCCCATGGAGGGCCGCAGCTTGGCAAACCCTTGGGCATCCATTCGCTTCGCTCCCCAGCCCTTAGGAGACTTACCAATAACCAAGTAGCAGCCTGCAGCTGCTTCTAAGGCTGCGTCTGTCATGGCCGGAACTCACTCTTTTTCATAATAGATCTTCAACAACTGGTTTTCGTTTTGAGGCATTTATGATGAGAGCGCGAGGCATGAAACCGGGGAGTCCTGTTTCTCCCACCCACCCTCTCTCATCACCCACACTCCTTTCCTAGCAACAGCGCGTTCTTCAACGCTGTGGCCCACGTCTTCCGCCCCACCTACACCAGCAGCGGCAAAATGTGGGGGTGCAGGGCAGGGGGTGCTGGCATGCAGGAGGAGGACTAGGGGAGCGATGCAGGGAGGAGGCTGGTGTGACCTACCAAGCTGTGACCTCCCTGGAAGAAGAGGAAGTCCCAAAGACTGTCCACCCTGTTCCTGAGGGGCGGCCAGGAGCTGGAGCAGAGCTCCACGTTCCAGGAGGAGGCGGGCCGTAGGGCGGTAGGAGCGGAGGGCAGCCCAACCTGGAGCTAGGGAACCATTCCTCCAGGGAAAGCTGCACAGGTGCCCCCCAACCCTGGGCCCTTCTCGCTCAGGTCACTGTCCTCCCCCTGGACCCACGGATTCCTGCTCAGAAGAAACCCAGCGTGAGCCTCCAGAGTCAGCTCCAGAGGTCCTCCTCCTCCACCAGACTGCCAGGCCCCCAAGGCCTTTCCTGCGTTGGTGGGAGGAGCCAGAATCAGACCTGGCTTCTGTCTCACCTGAAAGCCAATGAGTATATCCATCTTTTGAAGTGTTTTTGGTTCCGGTGATCCGCCTGCCCTTGCCGCCTTTCTCACTACATTCCAGAGAAATTTTTTTTTTTTTTTTCTCCTAAACTGGCAATGGAACAGAATTTTACTTAAAAGATTACTGGCTCGAGCACTACTGACCAAACAGCTCTGGTTCATTTTATACTACATATAAACTGTAGTAACATCTGAGGTTGATACCCATAAGCAGCTGGGCATACCCACATGCCTGCAATCCCAGCACTTGGGAGGCTGAGGCAGGAGGATGGTTGTAAGTATGAGGCCAGCTTACACAGAAAGTTCAAGGCCAGCCTGTACGGCATAGTGAGACACTGTCTAATAAAAAAAAATTCTTTTTCAAAAAGGTTCACATAAGATGCTGGAGATTTAGCTCAGCGGCCTAAACACCTGCCTGGCAAGCACAAGATCCTGAGTTTGTTTTCCAGTACCATAAAAATAAAGAAATCCTTAAAAGCTTCACATAAGCTAAGATGCCGAAGCTAAGGCTCTCAAAGGGATATCTGATCTTCAGAGAAGCTAAGACCCTAGTGTGGCTCACGCTCACCGCTTGTGGCAAACACAAAGACATGAATGGGAAATGTGTTTTCACACACAAAACTCCCTTAATTAACTCTTCTTCCTGCAACTACACCTCAGCTAAGAAAAACTGTGACATTCGGAGAGCTTTCCTTCCTCCCCGCGCCAGGAGCCCTGCAGAGCCTGGTCCACACCACCCCCTCACACTGCAGTGAGCAGCGTATTTTTGCTACATTTCTCCCCAGAGTTTAGTATTTTTAAAATCTTGCAAGGCTGCCCTTAGGCGTGAGAAGTCGGGACAGACACTGTCCCGCAGGAAGCTGCATCCTTTCGGCCTTCTCCAGACCCAGCCTGGGACGTGTTGGGGGACTCGAGGCAAGCCAGTTCTGGCCCGGGCTCCTGTCCCCGGTGGCGGGCGCGAGAGCCGGCTTGCAGCGAGTTGGGGGTGGGCTTCGAGCGACGGCGCAGGTGAGGGGGCCGAGGTCGTGCGGGAGCCTCGGGCTGCGTCCCAGCACCAGATGGCGGAGCCAGCGGCGCCCTCTCCCCGCCTCGGCCTCCCGCCCCGCGTCGCCGCCCAGCTGCCAGCCCGGCCCGTCTCCTCCTCTGCCTAGCTGTCCGCCTTCCTCACGCAGTCCTGCCCGCCTCAGGCCATCAGCCCGCAGCCCCTAATTCAGAGCGTCAGCCTCAGGGAACGTGCTGCTTGGGGTCCGGGGAGGGGCGGGGACCCGCGCAAGGTCACGTGAGGCAGAGCCCGGCTCTGGCCGGGACTGCAGCCTCTCACTCCCTTGGGCCCAGGTTCAGATAGGTCGGGGCCTGGTTGCAGACTCCGAGGGCCCCCCCCGCTGCTTTCTGTCCAGACCTGGGGTAGCTAGAGGCCTGACAAAGCGACACAGCAGGACACATGCCGGACGCCACAGGCTGCGGTGTGGGTGAGCTGTCCGGGCTGCCGTGCCTGGCTTCAGCCTTTCCGAGCAAGGCCGAGCAGGGGAGCGCTCCTTCCTTGCCGGCGCTCCTCGCCCCGGTTCTTGCGACAAGTGGCCACCCAACACCCAGCTGCGACCTCGCGTCCCCACTCTGCGCACGGGGGCTGGACCAGCTCAGGAGAGGGTGCCATGGAGTCGAGCGCACCGGCTGCCTCTCCAATCTGAAGGTTTTAGGCCAAGTGGCACCCCAGCGTGTGAGCCCCCAAGGAGCATCGCTGGGGGCCCTTGAACCCCAGCTTGCATTGCCTTAGGTTCCGCGGTGCCGGCCACTGCGGCCCGGGCTGGGCTGCGCCGCCCCAGGCTGTGCGCTGACACCTCCGCCCAGCGTGCCGCGCCGGGTTTTGCCTCTGCAGGTGTGCACGTGAAGAGCGCGTGCCTGTGCCTATGAACAGGTGAGGCTCCTCCTGTGTTCCCGCTACACGGCCGGAAAATCTGCTGAGAACTTAATTTTTTTTTTATACTCAAAAGTCAGACTCTTCACTTCACAGGGAGCGCTAGCTTTGAATGTAAGAGAGAGCAGGGCTGGCCGGCCTCGGGTTTATTTTATATCCTGACTAAATTTTAAATTTCATTCTTCTCCTCCCTTGCATAATACACAGCAGTTGGACTGTGGACAAAAGATAAAACAAAGTTACCATTATAGAGCGAAATCTAACATCTATTTCTTTTCTGTAGAACAACACAGCTAAATATGTTTAAGGGGATGCTATATATAATAAATAATTTTCACCTTAAAATCATTTTCAGGTATAAATATGTTATGTAATAGCAAGTTAGAGCTTGGCTTTAAAATAAACCTTTCAAAATGCAAATTGAGGTGTCAAATTCTCCTGCTTTTGGGATGGCATAGTCATTGCTGTCACTTCTGGAAACCTATGGCCCTGAATTTTCCCTTGCTTCTGTATTTACTGTTTGGGGAGAGCACAGTGATCTTACTTCTATACCCCAGTCCTCTCAGCTGCGGAATCAAAACAGTGCGGGAGAAGAATTTAACACTTATTAACCGTTCAACAGTGTCAGCAGTGTCACCGGTCTGTTCAGAAGTTTATTAGCATTTAAAGCACTGCATGTGAAATGTCTTCACAACCTGTGATCATTAAAGTGTGGTGGACCAAGCACCTGGGGACCCTTAGGGGAGCTGCTGTGGGGGATAATACTCCCTGCGGGCGCTGAGGCTTCTGCCCTCCGCTGACACTCACTCGGCACACTGAGGACGCCGACTCCCGGCTCCCTGCAACCTCAGCCAGGCTGTAGATCCTCTGCTCCCTTACCATTCCTCAGGACAGGACACCTGGCCTTTCCATTCTAGTGCTTGAGGTATGACAGGATGGGGCAGAGGCCACACACAGCCACCCAAGACCACTTAGGGGTTTTTTATTCTGTGTACTTAAAGCACACATATGGGCTGGGGAGATAGCCGGTGGTCTAAGCGCCTGCCTGGCAAGCTCAAGGGCCCTGGTTTGATCCCTGGTACTGCAGTTGCGCAGGTCTCGCCCCCTGGCGGGCTGAGCAGACCCCCGAGACAGGGCGTGGTGTCACATGCCTATAATCCCAGTGCTGGGGAAGCTGAGACAGGAGTATCACTATGAGTTTGAGCTGTGTATTGAGACACTGTACCAAATAAATAAATAAAAGTTTTTTCTTCTTTTTTTTGAGACAGGATCTCACTATGCAGTTCAGGCTGGCCTTGAGCTCACTCTTGTAGCCCAGGTTGGTCTCAAACTTGCACCGATCCTCCTGCCTCAGCCTTTGAAGTGCTAGGATTATAGGCGTGCGCCACCATGGCTGGCTTGTAAGATTATTTATATTACATAGGCAGAAGTCCTATCACATGCAAAATCAAAAGAAAGCAAATCATTTCAATACTTTTTATTTGAGTGTGAAACCATTCATATCTTGCACAACTGTACAGATAAAACTATTTCCATTTTAGCTGTAGACATGATTATCACACTAAGCGGTGTGATCACAGATTTTATGTACAGAACAATTGCTAAAATATCCGGTGTCATATTTCCATTTATTTCTTACCCATAGGGTAATAGGCCCACCATAATTGCTTGGTGCATTTTATAATACAGAAAGAAAGCCTATGTTAATGTCTAACAAACTTCACAAATTACTACAAATCTGACAGAAAAATGCCTATGAAAAAAAATTCCCAAAAGTACAATACATTTTTTTTTTTATTTCCACACATACACAGTATAGTATAGGCTCAAAGGCACAGCTTTGAATGTTTTTTTCTATCAAAGTGTCGGAAATTATTATAGTCTTACGAAGAAACTATGAAAGTCATTTTCACACTTGGTGCTTGCTAAGTTAAAGTTTGGTCCAAACAGCTTCAGAATGTTAACAGCAGAGCCGAGCGGGATACTCAAGGCCATAAATCACATTCTCACAGAACCTTCCAAAACCCTCTCCTGCCTTTTGCTGACACTCACTATTGTGCAAATTCAGGACAAATCCTTGTACGTAGAAGAACCGGTCCCCTACGGGCCTCGGTCCACTTAAGGCACCAGAACAGGCCTCTTCCTCCCCTCCGACAGTGCTTCCAATCCTGGGCGATGCAGGTCCTTGGCAGGCGGATGCGAGCAGCACAGCGAACCAGCCTCGAGTCCCGGACCCCTCCCTGAGCCCCGGTACTCCGGGAAGCCGTGATGATGGCGCCAGCAGGGAGGGGGAGAACACACAGGTGGCAAATGACAGGCCAGGAGCGCAACCAGACTCAGTCCCAGGATCCGCCCTTCAAGACCAGAGGGCCTTGCAGTGCCAACAGGAAAATAAGTAGCCTACAGAGAGGGGTTGCCCACACCAAGCAGTGGGGAAGGACGGAGGGGAGGCGCCGGTCGGCCTGCCCAGCCAGTGCTCTAGAGAAGCAGGCAGGGGACCCCGTCCCAGGGACCTTTGTGAGACCTGTTTCGGAACTAAGGTTTACTCCTCCTGTAGTGGGTATCTTCCTGTGCAGGAGGACCACGGGTGCCTAGGAACAGCCCACCAGTTAGGATGTACGGACACAAAGTCTTCTGGAGGGTGGGCATTGGGCTTGTTATCATTATTAATATTAAATATGGGTTCCTACGAGAGCAGTCACTTGGCCCACCCCGTGGAGGCCTCTCCGTTGATGTAAGCAAATCCAGGGAAGTGTTGCATGTGCTCATACTCGGAATTCCTGCGCGTGCTCAGGGGCGCGTACATGTCACTAGAGTTTCCGTACCTCGCCGGGTGTACAGATGGGCTTGTGTAGCACGTGTTGGCTGTGGGCACCTCTGGCCACCGGGGCGTGACTGCAGTGGGGTGCAGCCTGGGGGTGCTGCTCATCAGGCAGGGCTCCATCCGGGAAGTGGGGCTATTGAAAGGGTACTTGGTGAGGGGAGAGAGAAATTCCACAAAGGCAAAATTAGCTTGTGGTTGCAGACACATAACACCAGTCATGCTCTCAGCTTAACTTTCTTAAGTAATTTTCTTTAGAGACTATTGAGTAACTTTCAACTTTCCAGGGCCAAGGATAAAGCTCCGGTCCTGAGTTCAATTCCTGTAAAGGGTTCCAGAGCCAGCATGAGGTTCGGGCTCCTCATCTAGAATATCCTGGGAAGTCAGACCCAAAGGAAGGGAAACCTCACTGGAGACACTGGGGCATGCCTCTGTGTGTGTGTGTGTGTGTGTATGTGCATGTATGTGTATGCGTGTATGTATGTGCTGATACCAGCAAGCCCAGATAAGTATGGTTAGGTGGCTATTTTATCGTTTGTTATGGAGATGTGCTAGGTCCCAGTCCAACCACCCAAAACAACAATATCATCCACGTCAAAGTGCAATGATCTTATTAAAAATCATGTTTTGCAGTTGAGTTCAATTATGCACTGCAGCCTGAAAGCAGGCTTTTGAAGAGAAAGCAAAGCAAAGCTTCAGTGGTTATTCCTAGAGCCTATCATTTAGAGAAGACATGGAAATGGCTGGGTTTGGCGCGGCAGTGGTGGAGGGGGAGGCCGAGGCGCGAGGGGGAAGTCGGGAGAGCCTGAACAGGTGTGAGCGGCTGGCCGTGCAAGAAGGGAGGCGCTGGAGGCGCGAGGAGCTGGACAAGGACTCTGCCGCCAGCCCGCCGCTGTTTTCGCATTCTTCTCTGTTACCGAGACAGCTATGCAAATCAGCCCCTTGCCACTGCTGGGGGAGAGGAGGCAGGCACTGCCCAAGGCTCCCTGGGCTCCTTTCCACCCTGCTGGTGGCAGTGGCGGGCAGAACACTGATGTCCTTGCTCTGCCCTGCCCTGGAGCGAGGGCCACCACAGTGGGACAGAAGCCAATCAGCAAGGCCCACAGGGGCAGTGAGGAGGAAGGGGGGGCAGGGAGGGAGGAGGAGGAGAGTGTGAGCCAGTGGACTGTCCTGCTCCCCATCTGTCCACCCGACAGTTGCAGTGTGGAGCCCGCAGGGGTTGTGGCAGCTCCTCCCCGGAGGGAGGCAGACAGCGGAGGAAGAGCTGGCGACGGCAATGGCCGCTCCCTGCCATCCATCCGTCCCGGCAATCGCAGGAACCGCTTTGCCCCTCAGCCTGGACACCCATGGGCAGGGGGGTGGGGTGGGAGGCACTCAAGCCTGAAGCATGTGAGGAGAGCTGGATGGTCCTCAGAAGAGGACTCAGATCTAAGTGTGAGTTCGTCCTGAGCAGCACCAGCAGGGGACATAGCAGACAGAGCCACTCCACAGTGAAAAGAGCAGTGCGGGGAGGGAGTCGGTGGTGTCTGGGAACTCAAGGGAGAAGGTGCAGGGCTGTTGCCAAGGAGACTCCAGAGAGCCCACCGTGGCTCCAGAACCCCATGTCAGATCAGGAAGGCCAGTGTGGGCCCATGTGCTACACAGCATGGAACCGCAGGGACACCGTGTGTGGGGCAGAGACCCTTAGGAGCCGCCATCCCAAAGGCTCTGGGCCCTGCCTAGGAAGACAATGTCCCAGGGGCACTGAGGGGGTAACGCCATGCAGTCTCAGTACAAAGGGTCACCAGCAGCCCGCCTGCTGCTGAGCGCAGCTCTGGGGCGTGGGCCACCTCCACTCATGCTGCCCTCGGTGACCTCCTTTCTGGTCCCGTGGCGCAATGAGCTCATCTCACCTGTCCCTGCTGCCGGGACCCCTGGTGGGCCAGCCGAGCCCTTCTACTCTCTGCTGCTGGGGTCCCAGTCTTGCCACACCCTCCTTGGCAGCCGCGCCTGTCCACTGGCCTCTGTTCTCACCCTCCCAGTGGGCTCTGCTACATCCCTAACATCGAGACAGACTGGCACTAGCAGGTGCTCAGGTGCTCAACTACTTTTGGCAAATGGACACTGGGATACTAACACTAGAGACCTAAGAGCCATGCAGTCCAACTCCAGGTTGGCTAGATGAGAAAACTAGGACCCCTGCCCAAAGTCACACAGCAAGAGCATAAGAGCCCAGGCCTGGGCATCGGCTCCCTGGTGTATGCTGCCACTGCCTGCCACCCAGGAGGTGGGCGCTGCCTCTGGGGAGCCAGCTGCAGAGCCTCTCTCTCCCCATCTTTCTTCTTCAGCAGGCTCCCGCTGGGAGGCAGAGCCTGGCCTGGGAATTCTCACCTGGATAACTGACCCTGCCTGGCCCTGGCTTGGGTATGGTGAATGTCACAGGATGGACACAGAGCTCTGTCCCCAGAACGCAAGAGAGGGGTGTTTGTGCCGCGTCGGGCACCCTCGGTGCAGCTGTGCCCCAGAGGTTGTCAAAGATCAAAAGAGCAATTGCCTGGAAATGAGACAGGCTCAAAATATCTCCAGTGCGACAATACAATTCTGTTACCACGAACCCGGCATGGAAAATTCTGTCTTGCTCTGTCAGCTAATTGCAGCTGAGTCAGTCAGTGCCTCGCCTTCCCTGCGCTGAAGGCTCCATTGAGAGCCGTGGCTCAAGCGCCTGCTGCCTGGCCTGCAGATCAGGCCACCAGGCGCCAGCAAAGCTTCTGTCCTGCCTTCCAGCGTGGCCCGGCTGGCCTGCGGCATTGCCTCTCCTCTGGCCCTCTACCTCTGGTTTCACGTGAGGTCCCTGTGTGTGCAGGGCCCAGACGCTGGGGCTCGGGAGTTCTGCACAGAATAAAGGCGCTTTCTGTGGAGGTTCCACAACAGGAAGTTACTGTTCCCCGGGGCAGGTTACTAGTGGGGTCAACTCAGTTGCTAAATGCCAGTTATCAGCCCGAGAGTGGTGTGTGCAGGCTGCTTGTGAGCATGCGTGTGCGCACACATGCACGAGGGTGTGTGGTCAGAGGTCCCATCAGATGGTTGTGGTGCAAGTTCCTCGCAGCTATGAGTGACTCTTGGCCTCTTTGGAGCCGCCTTAGGAAGTCTATTTTGGGAAACAACTCCCACACCAGGGGCAGACTTTCCTATGCTTGGAAAGGGAAGAATGAGCCCTTTATCCCCGCCCCTCCCCAAATGTGCTGCTACTTGAGCGAGGGGTGAAAGGTGGCCAAGTGCAGAGCACAAACTGTTTTCCTATGAAAGGCAGCTCTCAGGGTGCCTAGCGCTGCCAGCACCGCCCCCGGGCTGGCTTCCTCTGGGCTGCTGCTGGGAGAGGATGTAGCTCCCAGCCCCCTGCCAGACAGCCCACATCTGCTGAGCGCTGCGGGGCAGGAGCCAGTGCACCCCGAACACCTGTCACTCCCGTGTATCAGTTAGCAAAGTATGTTAGCTGGGGATGACGTCCTTCCTTCCGAGACACACAGGCTCTTGTGGTCCTTTAGGGACCGGAAAAGCTTAGCCGCGGACCCTGTAGGTGCCCCCCCACCCCATTTTACTGGTGGAGGAGGTGAGGTCAAGGAGAAGGGACCTGCTTGAGGCCATACAGAAGCTCTGTACCAGGATTCATTCGTGCGTGCGTTCGTTCGTTCGTTCGTTCATTCATTTGGGTCAAGCTCTGCGCTGGGCCCTGGGAGTACGGACGTGAGAGAAACGAGACCTGGTTCTTGGAGCACAGAGCCAGTGTGGCAGTGGGTCAGACGGCAACCACAGAACCCCAGGAAGGGCGAGCATTATAACTGTGCCATGAAGGATGATGCCACATGCCAGGAGTGTTAGCCTTGAGCCAGGGCCTGTTCTAACCTTTATGAACTCAGGTGTAGTACTGTAATCAGGCCATTTTTCAGATGAGGAAATCAAGCCACCGAACTCATCAGAGATAGAGCTGGGGTTTAAACCCAGGGATCCTGACTCTATGCCCATAGGTCTTACCGCATGATGAACATGCCAGTTAGCTGATTTTCTCTTTTCTCTTTGGTCCAAGAACCTATTCTAGCGTGAGCACCCTAAGCATACTTTGTAGCACTGGCTGGCCAGGGGCTGGTTCAGGTCAGGCAGCTAGAGACTGTGGGGGAGGTGGTGATTGGCAGGCAAGGCTGGGCCTGAGCCATTTAGAGGAAAGACAAGAACATCTTTCTGAGCGTACGAGTGCATTCCTAGCTCTCCAGAGCCAGCGGATCACGTGGCCCCTGGGGCCTTCGACGCCAGTTCATGTTGGTGGCTGCTGTATTCCCCAAGTGTGTATTGCTTGAATAAGGTTCAAAAATATTCGGTAGCCTCCTATGTGGCACACACCCCCTCTATGTCAGACAGCCGATGAGCACAGGTGATGTGCACACGCACATGCTGGCATGCACACAGAGCTTCAGTGGGCAGACACAGGATCGTTTCGTGGCTGCTGTGGTCGTGTTCTTAGTTCTTGGCAGTGCTGGTGACAAGCCCCGGACCTCCCACTCTAGGCGGCTGCTGCACCCCCGAGCTCCACCCCAGATCCTATACCTGCTCCTCAAGGTAAATCCATCACACTCACTTGCAGAAGTTAGTTTCAGTGACTCTGATGCTGGTGACAAGAGCATTCAAGAGCTACAGTGCATAACTAATCCTGTTCAGACCAGCTGCAGTCTGCTGTAGCAACATGTGATGGACATTTACTCAGCACTGGGACGGCTTGGCCCCAGGTCTAGAAAGCTAAGACGAGCCCTGGAGCGCAGCCTGCGTCGCACGCTCTGCACTCAGCTGTGCACCGAAGAACTGGTAAGGGGAGGAAGCAGGGATCTGGGGGAGCTGCTGCAGCCCCTTGAGCTGACCTTGGGCCCCCAGAACACAGTCTTTCCAGGGCTGAGAGCCG
>PVKN010024067.1:0-14566 GCA_004027915.1 Capromys pilorides
ACTTACGTAGTAGGTAGTAAATAACCTTTAGTACCCATGGTGCCCCTCATTCATTTGAGATAATTTATATTTAATGCCTCACTCTTGAATCTTTCAGCCCTAAAGGAGGTTTTATGTCAACTATTTTCTTTTAAGAAATTACTTTTTTCTTAGGCTAACTCTACCTTATTTTATTCTAGTAACTGATCAGTTGATTGTTTTGTGATGTAGCCTCTTCTAATATAGCAATAAAATAACATCCTCAAAATGTAGGTTATATCCAATTGTGCTTGGGATAAAACCTGGATCAGGTTTGGTACACACTAGGCACACAGTCTCCACTGAGCCACATCCCACCTGAGTACTTAGCCAAGATGGATCTTCAGGCACCCCCATGCCACAGCAGAGATGGATGCTGCCACGTATCTTTCATTATGCTAAGCCTTTACTATTAGTGTGACTGGCTGTCCCCTTCCCCCCTGTGCTGTTCCTTGCAGGCCACCACAGCTTGGAGCTCTGTGGCCAGCCGGCCCTCACTCCCAGGGACACATTTTCCAAGGTAGGTAAAGACCACCTTCTATCATGTCAGAACTGCCACATGGTTTTTATTCACACTGGACTGATTTCATATTTAAATAGTTGTCTCATTTAGGTAACTGTATTAATGGGAAGGATATTTTTGGTGAATTAATAGGTAAAGTATACAGAGGTCCCACATAAGCAACGCTATATCCTTTGCCACAAACTCAGCTCTTAAATAAGTTAATTCTTAAATATAACTTTACTCTTGGGATTTTTTTATTATTAATGTGCATAACTTTTTCATTTGCCTCATAGGCCATGGGAAGAAGAATACAATTAAGAATAGAGCTGAAGGGCCAGCCAGATAGCTCAGCAAACTAAAGCACCTGTTTAGGCAGAGCACATTAGCCAGGGTTCAGTTCCCAGTGTGCTGTGCTAGCCCTGCCCCTGGAGCATGCTGAGAGGTTGAGACTGGGTGTGGTGGCATGGGCCTGTAATCCCAGTGCTTGGGAAGCTGAAAACAGGAGAATTACTACAAGTTCAATCTACATAGTGAGACCCTGTAGACCCTATACCAAATACATAAAAAAAGACGAAAAAAAAGTAAAATAAAGTTTATTTAAAAAAAAAAAGAAGAATAGAGCTGAGCACAGTGGCACACACCTACATTCTCACAACTCAGGAGAATGATAACACCCCTGTACACAAAAAAAAAAAAAAAAAAAAAATTCTGAGACCAACCTGGGTACTTTTTGGGAGACTCTGTTTTGAAATTTAAAAACAGGCTGGTGATGTAACTTAGTAATAGAGCATGTATGGGGTCAGCCCCCAGTACAGTAATGGGGGAATAATTGGTCATCTAGATTAATATCGGCCAATAGTGACCTACAGATCTATGCCACTAAGAAATAGATTTATGTTCTATTGAAAGGCTTAGAATTTGCTTTACTACATGATAAAGCAAGAGTTCAAATCACTGAAGACTTGTACAGAAAAAACTGAGAATAATGTCATAAAACTATCGTAACATAATAAATTCCACATCATGCTTTCACTTTTAGTCTACTTGTATGCCAGTTGTTTGGCTAGCATTTATTTTTATGATCTCTCTGGCATATAGTATACATTTCTAACATGATCATGGCTGGTTCTTTATTTTGTTGGATTGTCTTATCCCATTATTCATCCTGCACCATCTACTATGAGCCTTCCTACGCAAACTTTCTACAGACGTAAAACTCATGACATCTCCCTGTGTAATGCATTCCCCTTCTAAAAATCTTACCATTTCTATTGAACTCTGGATATGAATTATTTTTGATGTAAAAGAAAATGAATTTAGTGACAAAAAGCCAAAAATTTTGTGCCTTTCAACTCACCATATTATCTTACTCTTCTAACTTTACTTAGCAACTCCTGAAAAGATATTGCACCAGAAAAAAATGTTAGGGCAGAAATGATTGTGGCACCAAAAAGAATGTTCATATATGTTTATGTTTCTACCAAGCTACAGCCATCTGTCTGTTTAGAAGATCTTCAGTTTCACATAGTGGCAAAAACTGAATCTTACTGCATTTCTAATGTTATTCATGCTATATAATGTTTCTTTTCTTTTTAAATATCAGCATATTGTTGAAAGAAAAACAGAATTTTTCTAAATTAAAATGAAATCTTAGAAATCAAGACTTTCGTTGTTTATTGCTGCCAGCAATTTCACTGAAATTCATATGTTTCAGGAAGTATCCCTGACAATATTTTGTCCTTCAGTGTTAATGTCTGTAGCATAAATTTTTCATGAAAAATACTATTTTTTTTTTAATTTTTTTTATTTATTTATTTGTTTGCTTGTTGTGTTTGTTTGTTTCTTTATTTATTTATTTTGTGGCTGGCTCAGCCTGCCCTGGTGGTGGCGCTCGCGCAGCATGTGGTGCCGGGGATCGAACCGCAGTCCCTGCAGTTGCTTGAGCCTTCCTACGCAGGCGCTTTAGACCACTGAACCATCTCGCCGGCCCCTGAAAAATACTATTTTATAATCCAGTAATGCTTTTTGACATCATTGACACCACTATTTATAATAATTCTATCACATCTACTATGTGGTTTTCCTCCCTTGATAAAAGAATAAGACCTAAGAAAACCACAACCTTTTATTTCTAGAAAATTATTTTAATTTATTCTAATCATTTAACTATACTTTTATCCAGATGTTTTTTATTTTCTGGTGGTGTTGGAGATACAACTCAGGGCCTCATGCTGGTCCATGCTACTGATGAGTTATAATCCAGCCCAGATTTGTCTTTCTATAAACTACGCTCCATAAGTGCTTGACAATTTATCATTGCACTAGAAAGTTACATTCTGTTGTTTGATAATTATTATGCAGTTATTAATTCATTATTTTTCATAAATGCACATGTATTAAGACAAAATGTGAAAATCTTTATGCCTAACAGAGCACTGAACTTGCAATCTGTGTCCACGTAATCACCTCATGAATAATTCCAAGTTTTTTCCCTTTCCATCAATTTCTAAGCTTTTGTAGTCCTATTAAACATTTATGGGATTTATCTTTGAAACATAAATCCCATAAATCATCTCAGTTAAGAGGTTTTATAGTCTAATAAATTACAGAATTATTTCATAGTATATTCCATTTGTAGCAACTCAAACATTATATAGTAAATGTAAGAATTTCTGGAACAAAATAGTGCTTCCAAGTGATGGAAAGCCCCACCCCCTTGCACTTTTCATTTACACTAATTTTTTTGGGGGGGTGTAGTACTAGGAATTGGATTCAGGACCTCAAACTTGCCAGGCAGGCACTGTGCCACTGAGCTAAATCCCTGACCCTGCACTGACTTTTCTGGAAACACAGGCTCAAAGTGGGAAGATACAAAATGATCTTGAACTAGGAAGAAGGTGAGGGAGACAGTGTGTAGTTTCTTCCTAAGCCTGGAGGATAGTAAAATAGTAACCTGATGGTTTGCTTTGCTTTATACTTTAGGTTAATGGAGAAGAAATAATTGAAGTTTTGTACCCCGAAGGAAAGTGTTCTACTCAGATGAAGGAGTCAGCAATTTTGACTGGGCCAGAAGGTAGTTTTCCAAATATATCATTCAGTTACTCTTAAGTGCAGAAGTATCAGACACCCTTTTATATTGGCCTTACATCTCACTGTAGCTTTAAAAGGAAAAATTATTGTTGAAGAAAATAAATATAAAACTAATATTGTTAACTACATTAATATGTGAGTATCCAGCATCTGTTTGAGGCTAAAGTTATTTTTAAATGATTGACAAGACCGCTGCCTTATCTGCTGGTATTTCCAGTAGATGCACAGCAGCACTTCAGTCTACCAGCTCAGAGACTTTGTCTTGAGCATGTTTTATACCTTAGCCTTGGTAGTGTAACTTTTGGGGGCTTCTTTCATGAGTTAATAATTTGAAACTAATTTTAGAAAATAAACATTTATATTTAATTTCTAATGTTTCCAGGGGAAGCTATATTACCAACATCGTTTTTGGTTTATTCTTTGTAAACTGTGTTTGTGTGGTCACAACAACCAGAGTCGTTCTAGAACTAAGATGACAAGGTTGCAGGAGTGAGCATAACTGCCTTTAGGAGTAAATGCTTAAAATTTAAGTGCCCACACACTGTCCCTTTCTTATCCATGTTTTCAAAGTAAAATTCATGTATCTTAATGTTTTTCAAGACTCTGATATACAAGATAACGAGATTTATGATGATCCTCAAGAAGCTGAAGTTATCCAGTCCCTGCTCGATGTTGTGGATGAGGAAGCACAGAATCTTTTAAATGAAAGCAATGCAACAGGAGATGCCTGTGTTCCAGGTACACAAGCCACATGGATAAATGGGTACTCTAAGGAGTACAAGGATGTTTCTAGTAGAAATATTTGTAGTAAATATAAAATGTATTCGTATCACTCCCTGTTCCTCATTGGTAATATTTTAAAAGTAAAATAGGTTTTATGACCTATATGTAGATATTTTCCTTCCTATATTTGTGAGTGAGTTACTTTGTTGATGAGATCTCAAAATGTGGCAGTAACGTCTTGGCTTTTGGTTTTAGAGGTGATAGGCCAGGCCAGGCCCACATGGTACACACCTGTAATCCCAGCCACTGAAAAGGCTGAAGCAGGAGGAACCTCAGTTTAAGCCAGTCTGGACAATAAAATTCCATCTCAAAATAATATAAAGAGCTAGGAATTAGCTTAGCACTCCTGGGATTCAGTCCCCAGTACAGGGGGAAAAACAAAAGAAGTAACATTCCCGATGTTTTCCCGTAATTAATGCTAAATCATTGCGAGGACACTGCAGCTATTGTAGTTGTTTTTGTTTTGTTTCATGTAGTCTATATGGAAGTTTTTCTGTGTGTGTTTGCATGTGTGTCTGTGTGTGTTAGACATCGAACCCAAAGTCTCATACATATTAAGCATATGCTGTACGCCTCCAGTCTCATAGATAATTTTCATCAGAAATTCTACACTGATATGTTCTGTCATTTGTTCCTGACATTTACAACATGGAAATGTGAGCATTGGTCTTTTTGATTGCTTTCTTGTGGAGACAAATGAAAACTTCTCTGTTGTTACATTAGTTTCAGAAGTTCCTCTTGACTTATATATTTCTCTCTCAGGTACATTGAAAACAAATGGGAGGTTATCAGAAGAGAGGGCAGAAGACACAGACTGTGATGGCTCACCTTTACTTGAGGACTTTGCTGAGGTGGGGACAGTACCTGGACAGACAGCTTAGGACACTAGAACTCTTCTCACCATCTTTCTTGGTCTTCTGCTTCACATCTTCAAGACTTTCAAACTGTGCTGATTTGAATTTTGTCACCTGTGTTACTTATGCATAATTTCATACCCATACATAAACGTTTAATGTGTATGCACAAGGAAGCTTACATCTGCTGAGTATTTCTTCATCCCCAGAATTGATTACACAATACTGAATATCTCAAATATGAGAGCTGGGGAGATAGCTCAGTGGTGCTTGCCTGGCCAACACAAGGTCCTGAGTTCAATCCGTAGTATGGAAAAAAAAAATTCATCAAATATATTCCTTAGTGGTTTCACTTAAGAAGTTCTTTCATGCTATCTGAATATTAACAATAGGCTTTTTGAAAAAATTTTTGAATGCTTTTAAGTTATAATAATTCTAATTATTATAACTAATTTTAATAACAGTTAATTCTATTAATAATATTGAGTAGCATGCAAAATTCATGTTCTAGAGTCTCCAACTAGGAGAATACATCAAAGTTCTTGATTGCTGTTTCAAAAATGTCATGTGAAGCTTGGCTTAGTGAGCAGCTATGGTCCTAGCACTTGGGAGGCTCAGGAGGATCTCCAAGAGTTCAAGGTCAGCCTGGGCTACATAGCTAGACCCTATCTCAAAAACAAAACAAAAATGTCACATTAGATGCCTTTAAAATAGGGAAGTGTCAGTTGTAAAAGAGCATGCCTACAATCCCAGCCCTTGAGAGACTGAGGCAGGAGGATCACTGTGAGTTCCAGGCCAGGATAAGCTACGTAGTGCGCTGGAGACCAGCCTGAACTACAGCCTTGTCTCAAAAAGACAAAAAAAAATAAAAATAAAAAATAAAAACGGGAAAAGCTTGTTAATGTATGTAGATTATCCCTTATAACTAAACTATTATATAACAGTTAATGTCAAAACGCTATTATCTTTTGTTTAATATGAATTATAATACATTGTTCTAAATTTGGTTTTTCCCTAACACTTGGTCATTACTTTCGTTCCACATGAATATATAAGCTTCATACTTTTTAATGCCTTAGTTTTTTATCATGTTAATGTATCATAACTGATTAAGTTGGCCATCCCTGGTGATTATTAAATTTCTTATATTTTATGAAAAACACTGCTACAAAGGTTCCTGGGGAATTTGTTTGTTGTTGGTGCTGTAAATACTCAGGTCTCACAGGACAGAATTAATTTTACAAAATGTAAGTGGCTTGTGTTCCAAGATCACCACTTTTTCCTGTTGTTCTGCCCATCCCAACCAAGTACTTTACAGTTCTGATGATATGGTCACAGTAGGTTTGCAGCCTGTCCCATTCTGTTCAGGTTACAATAACAAAATGCCACAGATGGGGTGGGACTTTATTAGACAGCAGTGCTCTATTTTCTCACAGTTCTGGAGGCTGAGGTCTGAGATCAAGGTGCAATCTTTTTTTTTTTTTTTTTTTTGTATAAAGACACCAGCATTGTTGGATTAAAGACCTATCTTTGTGACCATGTTTAAACATTAATTAATTGATAGGGGTCTGTTTTCCAGTATGTAACCCACTTTGAGGGTTGGGGCTTTAACCTGTGAAATTCAGTAGGAAAGATATAATTCAGTTTATGCCATAATTTTTGCTCACCTGGTTAAATTTGCTTAACCAGTTCTTAAAGTGGTTACCAACAAAAGTTCTAGGTATAGATTCAACCCAAAAAATGTACCAGACCTGTCTTATGAAAAATTTAAAACACCACAAAAAAATATAAATGATATCCAAGAAAAAATGTATTGTTCTTTGATAGAAAACCTAAATTTTAAATTTTCCCTGGATTCACTTATAAATTGAATATGTTCCTATAAAACTTTTATTAAATGAGAGATGAAGTGTACTTGATAAAGTGATTCTAAAGTTCACATGGGAAAATCAGCATTTGAAACTACCTGGGACAAGTCTTAAAGGTGAATAGGGAGGATTCTGATAGGAAAAAGATATTCTTCAAAGACATGGCATTATCATGTGAGCAGAGATTATTTCTTTGTCTTGCCAACAAAATATAGATAGAGTAGAGTATTTTGTGCATTCTAAACACATGATGCTTACACTCAAGCATTTGGGGACAATCCATCCAAAGAAGTAATAAATTAATACTGCTTAGGAACTTGAATTTTAACTACTGGTAAGTAAAACAAAGTAAGAAAATAAATTCAAGGAAGGAGAAAAGATACTTGGGAAAGAACTTGAAAAGTTATATTTATATCAAACAAGATGTGTTTAAATCACCATGAGAATTCTGTTCATGAGGAGACAAATTCGAAAGTAGTATATGTGATTCATCTCCATAGCTGAAAGGAAGACAGGACCAGTATTCTGGAAAGATGTCCTATTCCATCTTATATTTCCAGAATATAGCCACATCTAAATATTGGCTAGTTTTTAGAGAGTTCAAAACTTGCAGAAATAGTCTGTTAGTCTGGCATAGTAGCAACACCTACAGTCTCAGCTGGTCGGCAGTCTGAGGAAGAAAGCCTACAAGTTCAGGTCTAGCCTAGGAACTCAGCAAGATTTTGTGTCTCAAAATAAAAGTGATATATATGTAATGTTAGTGATGAAGCCTTTGCTTAGTATACACGAAGCTTATGTAAAGCTTAATTCCAAGCACATATTTTATATTAGAACATTTGTATATTATATATTAATATATGTCTGGATATATTTATATAGTCCATGTATATATCATCTTGTATATATCATTTTATAGTCACAGACTGCATAACATCTTTTATAAGTAGATTATCTTAAGAGCATTCTAAACATATTGTGGACTATTCATTGAATTGGCTCTCACAGCGTACTGTACCGTCTTCAGTTTTAGCCCATACCAAAAGAAAAAATGTTGGGGCCACAATGATAGCTCAGCAGTCTAAGCACTTTACCTTGGCAAGCACAAGAACCCAGGTTTAATCCCTGCTACTACATGCTGCACTGGCCCCAGGCATGCTGAGCCAGCCACAAGACTGTCCTAGCACTGGGAAGGCTGAGATAGGAGAATCACTACAAGTCCCACTACACAGCGAGATGCTGTGCAAGATACATTTAAAAAAATATTTTAAAAAGTAAAAATGTTAAACATTCAGATTATAAAGTATAAAACTATCTTAAAAAGGAAAGGTGAGGGCTAGGGAGATAGCTCAGTGGCGTAAGTGCCTGCCTGTCTGGCAAGTGCATGTTCTTGAGTTTGATCCCCCAGTACCCTCCTCCTCAAAAAAAAAAAAAAGAAAGAAAGAAAGGTGAGCCTTCTGGTAGTTACTGGAAGAGAATCTTATATGTGCCACTCTGTATTATAAATGGCTCTACATTTTATGTACTGCCTCTATTAAAGCACTTTAGTCAATATCTATATTTTGTCTATGAATAAAAGAATGAGGGTTAGTCATATACATTATTATAAATTGTCATCCAAAGTTCACACTGTTTATTCAGCTCTCTCTGAACCTATCTGACCCTGATTTTGCTGGAGATAACAGTAAGAAGAGACACCAGTGCTTTATCCTACATTTGCAGATACTGTCTGGTGAACAGTGTGGGAGACATACATGTGTAAATAAGTAAATGCAGTTGTATAAAAGCTATACTAAGAGAAGATGAGTGGAATGTTTACATCAATTCTGAAGGGGCTATGAAGAATGAAAGAAATTGTAGTCTGTGTGAGAGTAGGTAGGTCAGAGTGTTAAGGCGGGCTAGAAAGCTAGCTTTTTAACATTATTTGACAGCTGAGGTGAAATGGAAAAGGCCATTCTGTACTGTTGGACTACTTTAGCAAAGGCAGAAAAGCCTGGGTCAGCCAGAAACATTCAGGCCACGGAGTTGTTGAAAACAGGATATGTATTGCATACTGTTTGGAAACTAAAGGCTGACCAGAGAAGGAGGAGGAACTGGTTATTGATGTGACTTGGAGGTCTGCAAAGGCTGTTGGTCTGTTCGTGTCTCTAGAGATGAATAGGGAGGATCATGATAGGAAAAAGGAGTCCTCCAAAGACATGGAATTATCATGCTGAAATGCATTGATATGCTTCCTATCTCATTTCTAATCCAGGTTATTTTGCAAACATTCGTAAGTATTCTGAAATGACACAGAACTTCCAGGAGCTCTCATCATCTGTGTACTAGTCGTGCTCGCCTACAGAACCCAGAGCAAGCTGGCTCTGTACACACACCACCAGGGCAGCTTTAGATCACTGTGCTCAGATGAGTCCTGCAGTGTTAAGTAATGCCATGCCATCACTATCTTTGAATTCCATAACAGTTGTTAAATGAGGGATTCCATATTCTCATTTGGTCTTGGTCACTATAGTTTGTAGAAGAGAGGTGTATGGATCCTCTATATTCAAGAGTTTAAAGGTGCTACAGTAAAAATAACTTAGGAAACTTGCTTCAGATTGAGTGGCTAGGGCAATGATGGCAAACCTACAATACTCTTTCTACAGCGGGCTGTTCGTTGTTGTTGAAGTGCTAAAAGGTTTGCCATCACTAGGCTAGGAAATGTTCTCAAGAGAAAGACACTTGCAGTCAGTGTCTTTAAATGTGCCTGCCAAAGGAGATCTCTGTGGTAGAGGATGAGCAGTTCTGAGCTTGTTGAAGCCTAGTGGAGAAAGGGAGGCTGGACAGATAGACAAGGGCCAGATCACTCAGCCATGCCATCAAAAGAATTTCCTATCTGCTAAGATAACACGTCCCGAGAGAGACTGAAATGGAGAATTTGCTCACCATTTAAGGCTACAACTTGGCAAGTCCTAGCCGTAGCAAACTGCTTCATATAGTATTATGATCACAAAAGAATACACTCAGTTAAAGTACTAGATAGTGCATTGAACTTTGATTGTAAAAGAACAAAGTAATTTAACACATTTGAATCTACCATCTTGAGCTATTTTCAGATTTACTCTATTTTCTTTTGCATTGTCCAAGCTGGCTTTGAACTCCCAGGGTCAAATGATCCTCCTACCTCAGCCTCCCAAACAGCTGGACTCTAGGTACCCACCACCATGTCTGGCTCATTTTCAGATTTTAAAATTTTTAAAGTAAGCAGTATAAAAGTATATGTCAAATATGCATATCTAAATAATCACTAATTCATGTTTCCCTTGCTTTCTCCTTTTCTCTTTACTCATTGTATCCTCATATAATAAGTAGAAAGCCATGATGACTATGAAGATCATTAACTTTGGCAACAGAAATGCTTGAGCTGTCGGGCCAGGGAGATAGTTCAGTAAAATAAGCACCTGTCTGGGAAGAAATGCTTGAGCCATGAGGACCCTTTAGGCACTGTCTGCAGTGCACTGATGAAATATCATGTGTGTTCTTACAATATGAGGATGGATAAGAACAGCAAATAATTCACAAAAAAAAATAAACATGAGATTGATTTGTGTTAGAGTAATTTTCATTTTTTTTTCATTGCAGTCCACTGAAATGGATGGTTGTGAAGAATATTGTGAAGAAAAACTAAATAGTGAAAGGTAGGACCATTTTTCAAAGTGTCTGAAACATTTCAATTTTTTTTTTCAGAAATGCTCTGAAGATTTCCATTTGTTTTCCAATAAAATAAAACTGGTTAAATAACATATGGAAACATGATTTAAAATTTAAACTGTTTTGAAAGTTTTATGCAATGAAATAGTATTGGCTGAAGATACATTTATTATACTATTGTTCCTGGGGCCAAGGAGATAGCTCAGTAGAATAAGCACCTGCCTGGCAAGCACAAGGTCCTTGAGTTCAATCCCCGGTCAAAAAAAAAAAAATTGTATAACTGCTCCTTAAAAGTTCTGTTTGCTCAACCATGAGAAAAAACTGAATGCAAGAATGGCCTAAAAAAGGATGGGGAGATAGCTGAGTGGTGTATGTATCTGGCTGACAAATGCAAGGTCATGTGTTCAAGTGCAAAGTCAGGAGTTCAATCCCTAATAGCAAAAAAAAAAAAGAAAAAAATAGTATCTCTAAAAGGAGATATGCTGACAACAATAACAGTGATTACATTCTCCTTCTAGGATTATGGGTAATTTAGTTTCCTAGTTCTCTTTTTCTGTACTTTTCAGAATTTTTAATTTCATTAATAAAATAATGAAAGCAAAGATGGTAAGAAACTTTTTTAAACTCCTCAGAAATTTTTCTTTTTAAAAAGTTTCTAGTTTTTTTTGTTTGTTTGTTTGCTTGTTTTTTTCAGTACTGGGGATTAAATTTAAGGCTTTGTGCTTGCTAGGCAAGCACTTATTCTACTGAACTGTCTCCTCAGCCCTCAACTATAAATTTTCTGTAACAGTATCAGAAAAGTTATATGTGGTGACAAAATGATACATATTGTTGACAAAAGTATACATATCATTGACTTTCTTGACAAAGTCCACATATTGATAAAACGCGCATGTTGTTGACAAAGTGATATTGTTGAAGTGATTATAAATAAATTTCACTTCTTATGTGGTGATAATCAGTGAAAAAATAATGTTTGCACAACTAACTAAGGTACACTTAGGCAGACATTGCAGAAAGAAGGCTCACCTCTCCTCTTCTAGAATAATAGTCATTTTCCGTTAGTGACTTCTGTAGAACAGGTACATAATTAGGCCCTTGGCTCTTCTAAGCTGTTTTTTTCATTAAACTACAGCCATCTCTCCTACAGAAGTATTTCTTTTTTTTTTTAATCTATCAGTTATTTAATTAGGTTCTTAGAAATTTAGAACACTAATTTAGGAGGATAAACTCCATTTGTCAGAGCAAAAACAGATTGAAGGTAGCCTCGAAGCTAAGGAACAGCTTTGATTTTTGCTAAAATCTGTAAGTCTACCACTTTCTGATCCACCTTGCACTGCTCTGAAATCTGGTATCTCTCTTTCTCGGTGTCAAAGATCTCACTCTCCTGGTGTGTGGGTTTCCACAGCTTCTTCTTCTTGAAGTAAGCATCAGTGAGGTGCTTGGGGATTTTCACTTTGCTGATATCAATTTTTGTAGAGGTGGCAATAACAGATTTCTGGTGTGTTCTTCATAGAGGAACACGATTAAGGCTAAGAGACCCAGTCACAAGTAGCAAGCCACTGTCCAACTGCTTCAGGAAGACCACTCTCTTGCCTCTGTGGTGCCCAGTGAGGATATGATGAAAATGGTGCCAGAGTGATGCTAGCTTGAAGTTTCCTCACATGCTGACTGAAGGGGTTCTTGCCATGGCTCAAGAGCTTTCAGGGCACATCTTCAGTAAGGCAGTATCTTGGCATTTTCTGAAGCTTAGCCACCCCGGTGCTCCCATTCTTGTCCCCACAGACTGGCTTTGTGATGGTAATAAGAACTTTCTCCTTCTTTTTCTTCTCAACCTTTGATTTAGCAGCTGTGTACTTTCTCTTATACAAAGCCTTTCTGGGATACATAGCAGATCGAGAGTATCTACCAATTCCTCTGACCAGGATGGGATTTCGACTGCAGTGGGGCTGCCCCTTCTTGGACTTTTTTGCCTTCTTCGCCTTACCCTTTTTACCAGCATCACTGGTAGAAAGCTTTCTTGGCTTCAGGTTTCTTCTCTTTAGTGTCTGGCTTCTCAGTTTTTTTCACCTGCCATCTTGCAAGAGGGGAAAAAGAACTAAGTTTCCGACCTACAGAAGTATTTCTGAAGCATTTCTCTTCATCTTTCCCCATGTGCTTAGAAACCAACTACATGGGAGATAATAACAAAGCTACTTGTTTTCCTCTTAAAAAGCAGAATTTCTAGAGGGGGCTGGGGAGATAGCTCCATGGCACAAGTGCCTGCCTGGGAAGTGCAAAATAAAATATTGCTCACAATAAATAATTGCTACTTTGTAGTAGCAAAACACCCTAGGAGAGATGGTAGATTAAGGTACACTCATGCATTGAAATACTGAGCAGCTATTCACAGAATGAGAAGGTCTTGGACAATGGAGGAATCTCCAAATATGGCCTTGCATGTGTGCTGGAACACAGACCAGCCTCGGGGATTTAGCGCTTACATGTAGCACGTTAAGCGGACCCACAAACAGCTGGAGCAGAGAACGCCCACTGTAATGCAGCCTAACTGCTGCCCACTATAGACACTACTGACACCTCGGGGCCTTGGTCCAGTCCTGTGTATGGCATGTGTGGTGTCATCAGACAGCCTCTCTCTGCTTCTTCCCTGACTTTCAGAAAGTGAAAATGTGCCCAAACTTATACATGGTCCTTTTTCATTACACCTTGACAAAAAAAAAAAAAATTAACCAGTTTCTCTGTACTCATTAGCGGGATGAGATTCTGTTTGCTGTGCACCCCTAGAGTAGTGCAGCTCAAGTGCAGTGTCTTTCGGTTACTTGAGTTCCCAGATATAGTACCCTCTGGCCTCCAGGCTCTATCCAAGACATTCCAGATGAATGTAGGTGCTTGCATGGGATGCAGAAGTGGGCTGGCACTGGACAGAAAAGAGCTCTGCCTGACACTCCGGTGTCCCTTGCCCCACAGAGGGGTGAATGTGGAAGCACCATCTTCTCTGTCCCCATGTCCCATGCTGGGGGTCTGCATGAGGATAGATTGAAAACTGTTAAAACTTTCCTGCATCTCAGTTCAATGTGTATGTACCAATAAATTTTAAGAATTATGGATGTGGGATTTCTTTACATCCCATAATCTAATCCTAAAATACTCTTAATAATTTCAGTGAAAATGAGAGGTTAGGGGCCATGATATTTAAATGTATTTTGTGAGAAAGAGAAAACATTACAAATGTGTTTTGTTGTCACAGCTCACTGCAGAAGTCAAAAGAGGGGAAGACAGAAGACGAAGTCACCTGGGGAAGTGGCAACTTGCCAGTGAGGACTGAAGACCATGAAGAGTCCAAGAAAGGCAAGCAATGATTAGAATTCATCATTAAACGTGCATAGGACAGCATTTAGAAATGAGTTTGAGAATATGTGAGTGGTATTTCCCCATCCATGTACACTATGTGGTTCTATTCATAAAGCTGAGCCACACAGATAAGCAGCAGCATTCACTGTATAAACAGGTCATTCACACAGGAGCATCCCGAAATGCTCAGTGGTTGGAGTGGGTCACGCAAGTGACTGTACAAGTACCTTAAATGGAAACACAAAACCATAATTTTGCCCTTGTTGAATGAGAAGTCAAGGAGCATCTTTTATTTGTACTAAAACACATAGATTACTGGTAAGGTAGGGGTTTAATTTCCTTGACTCCCTCTCTTGTCTTTTAGGAACTAGTCTATTGGTCTCTTCCTGTTTTTTTGTTTATTTGTTTTT
>PVKN010024068.1:0-14562 GCA_004027915.1 Capromys pilorides
AATGACTTAAACTTTTAAGTGTAAATAGCAAATGCCTTTTTTTTTTTAAGTACATAAGAAAAGGACTTTTCTAGATCAGAAAATAGACCAGTAACACCAGTCTGGAAATTCAACTCTTGTGGTTTTCTTATTTATTTATAAGTCATAGCATGATTAATTTTAAGAATTCAGGCCTACATTTAAATTTATACTAAGCATATAATAAATAGAAAATTGCTTGAGTCAACACTGACCTTCTGGTTAGAGGTAACATGTCCTAGTGAGACTGAAATTTTTATTATACATACAGGAAATAAGCTTTAATTTACTTCATTAATTATTTTCTAGAGCTCTCACTTTTGAAAAATAAATCCTATAATACTTTGGCTTCACATATTAACTTCTGAAGCTGAATAAGACATTCATGAAGTGGAGTTACTAGCTCACATTTTTAAACTTTTTACAGTTTTCATAGTGAATGTTTGCAATACGTAATGATTGCATCCGTCATAGGGAGTTTGTGCATACACAGAACATGCTTTATTCTTTAGGTCTTGTCCCTCCCCATTCTTCAGTTTTTAATTACATATATATATGTAATTAAAAATATATAAATATATATATTTAGCACAGGATGTCACTACACAGATAGGACTCGGAGTGATCTTCCTGTTTGCAGGCTCTCAAGTGCTGGGATTACAGGCATATGCCACCACGCTCAGTCTCAATCCCCATCTCAGTCCGCCCTGGGGGCAGGGATAGCATGGCAGCCCAGGAATCAAACCCCTACCCGTGCATTTGCCTTAGAAGCCACATTAATCTGCTGAGCTGTCTAGCTGGCCCTACTTATTAGCATTTAAAACAGAGAAATTAGAGTTTTGGAGCAAAGCGAAGAAATACAGTCAGTGTGGTTGGAAAAACAAATTATATTTTAAGGACAATTATCCCTGCAGGGTCCAGCAAAGCATCCTTCCTACTCATGACCACTGACCCACTTGGGGGAGTTCAGCTCTTAGAGGATTCTGGCTTGGTACCCGTTTTCCTCTTGTTTTCTGGTTGCCTTGTAATCTCACTGGGCTGGGTTTTCCAGAGAACAGCCTATTTCCTAAGGAAACTGACTGAGCACTTTATCCCCAGTAATTTTTGCAGAAGCAAACTTGGAAATTAGTTACCAGCCAACTTAAATCTCAGTGCCACCCTCTTCTGCACTCCCCTCTGACTCACACAGCATCTGTGATGCTCCCATTTTACCTCTTCTCCCCAGAGGTCAGTACTAAAATGCAACTCTTTTGGAATAAACAACATATGAATATAAACTCCTTGACAAAGGCAAATGAAATTTGCCTGTCTATTAATCAAGGAAAGAAAGAGAATGCAGCCTTTTTGGTAGTGCACTTTTCGGTTCTTAAACATTTCCACCTACTGAAGCAGAACAGAAGAAATGAGCATAAAGTACACATTCTTCACCCTTGCTTTCAAATCCTGAATTAGTCTCTAACTATGGGGATGTTTATCAATACGCTTGAGCCTTTGTCCCCAACTATAAAAGGAGAGCAATAATATTTTTATAAGTGGGCTGAATGAATATTTATAGTGTCTAGGTTTTGACATAATAAAAGGCCCTTCTCTTCCTTCTTAAGCCATTGCACTGCTAGTTTTGCTTCCTTATTGACTTCAGTTGAGTTAAACTTGGCTGGATGTATTCCATTATTATCTATTGCTCTAAGTTTCTTGAACCTTCCTGGATCCTGACTCTGTTGCCCAAAAATTCAACTCAGTGCTCTTTACCCTGCTTTGTGTCCTACAGTGAAAATGGGGACTCTTTCCTGTAGGAAAGTGAAAAACTTCCTGATCAGTAGCACTGTTTATAATGACAAGAAATTGTCCTCTTCTGAGTTTTCTCCCCCTCTGTTTATGAAGCATTTGGACAGATGATCACTAAAATGGTCACTGTAGAGAAATAAATATCCTTATTAGAAATTAAGATTTACTAGCCTTAAATTAACATTGCCACTCTTGTGCTTTTAAAGTAATCCATGCTGGCCCTGCCCCCAGGCACACTGAGATGTTGATTGAGACTGGGCATGGTGGCACTCACCTGTAATCCTAACACTTGGGAGGCTGAAAACAGGAGAATCACTATGAGTCCATCTGATCTATGTAGTGAGACCCTGAACACCCTGTAGATCCTGTACTAAATTTAAAAAAAAGTAATATGTATTTTTTTCTTTTCATGAAGTTTGCTAAAACTGACTATGTTCAAACAGATACATAATGAGAAAAGATATTTGACATGTGGCTTACAAGGTTTCTATCATACTCTAACTTTACTTATTAAAATATGAAAGATCCTTAATTTTTTAAGCCTTAAGTGGGAAGATAAAGTGAAATGTCATTGACTAGTCAATAGAAGAGAATCCATCTGGGCAATTCTTAAGGATAGGAAGATGTTTTTCTGTGCTTTGTAAAACTCAGCTCAGATCCTACTCTCTTGTACAGTCAGAAAGTTTGAATGAAGCAGATTGATAGTGTCAAATCGCTACAAAGTGGTAAATCATTGGAGATTGCCAGGTTCTTTGACTCATACTTTTAATTGAAAGAATTCCTGCCAATGAAGCATGTTTTAGCAAACTGTTTAGTTGCTCTTCCTGTGAATTTCCAGTCCCTTTGGAAGACAGAAACCACTTAGGTCTCTTCTGTAAGTGTTGGAATCTGTGTCCCCACCAAAGCTTCATGCAGTCTTGGAGCTTTTTCAGAGGTGGCTGGATCTAGAGTGTGTGGTGCTAGGATGAAGGGTGTGTGATTACTAAAATCAGTTCACTCATTGGCTTGACACTGCCGTAATCCCAGTATCCCAGTAGAGTATAAGAGGTGCAGAAATAGGCTCTTAAGATCTCTTGTTGCTTTTGCTGTTTTCTCCCACGATGAAGTGTTGCCCCTCTGTTATGTGTCATGCTGTGGATTGAATCCTGTACAAACTGTGAGTTAAATAATCTCTTTCCCATTTAAGAGGTTGTTGGTGTTGGGTATTTTGTCTCAGTAAAGAGAAAAGTAACTAAGACAGTCAGGGAAAAGGCACCTAAGTGTTCGTGGTGCACTTGATTACTTTGGCCTTGTGAGTTTTGCTAATAAATGCAGCAAGGGAACACTGAAGTTCACTTTTGCTTGATGTAGCAGAATTTCTGACCGGTCATGTCATCTATTGGAAATTAAGGTTGCTTGGTTTCCATAATGAGTTTTTTAATCAAAATTTTACTCAGATTACTTTAACTGTTATATCCCATCCCCCTTTAAAGCAGAATGTTTTTAATGTCCAGAATTTTCAGATCTAAATTATGCCTTCTTCTCAGAATACATGAGCTTATCTTTTAAATCACAGATACCAAACAAATGCCAGTAACTGCACCAAAATGCAAAATATTTGAAGTATAATTGATTTTTAAGCTATGTTCCCTGGATCAGTGGCTCAGCATCACCTAGGCTGCAGAATTTCAGGCCCAGTTGTACCATAAACTCAGGGGACAGGGAAGCCATAAGTGGATTTCTATCAAGTCCTTCAACTGATTGTTATAGTTATCCCTCCACACCAGCCACATTGAGGTCCAAGGAGTTAACATGTGTAATTCTAGGAAAAAGTTATTAGAATATTTATAAGTAATTCCAGCCACTTCCCAGGAAATACATGGTAAGAATAAAGAGACAAACACATTCATAGTTGTGGGAAGCCAAGGGCATCCTAAATGCAGTCAGAGCAATGGCTAATGGGAACAAAGGCCACATCCAGAGCCAAACCCAGGTTTTATTAATTCCAAAAGAGTGGAGTGGTTCTGGATGAGTAACAGTGAGAATGAGGGAAAGGTATATGAGTATTTGGAGCTGAGGTAAGTAGGAGGTCTGAAATCACGTCTGCAATGTGCAGACAGAGCGACTCAGAAAGAATAATCTCCATAACACAGTTTGAGGAAGTATTTTGTATTTTGGGGTTGATAATTCAACCTCAATGTTTGCCTTCAGGCCCTGAGACATCACAGGTTCTTTCCCAGGGCATCACTAGGCCTAGTTCGTGAATACTAGTTGAGAGCTATAGGTCTGGTTTTACTGACCTATGACATTGCACAGAAGGCTCCACATCAGCAGCTCCTAGACCCATTTGCATTGCTTAAAGCCAACTGTGAGGGTAAAGTACTCCATGGTTAGCCAATGAGAACAAATTAGAGGGATGAGATCTAGAGTAACTTTTTTCTCTTGGACTTGCCAAACTCACAGCACAAATATCTGATGTTGCTTTGAGACCTCTTGCTACCTTTGCTGAGGTCTTGAAAATATAATAACCTAAGGAATATCATAGCTGGCAGTATAGCAGCATGATTCGTACATGTCAATACATGGCCAGCTTTAGCCAAAATGGAATCAAATGCTCTTCTTTCAAGTAGAGCTGTCCTGAAGGCCCCCCACAATTCTGATGCATGCTAAAGTGTGACTTACTAATCTACATTATGTTCTGTAATTACACTAATAAAATTGTTTTCATGTTTAGTATTGAAAAGTCTGAATCCAAATTTAATACAGATGGCTAATTAAGTAACTTCCTTTCCTTCATTAAGATGTATTTATGATGATCTATTTTTGAACACTACAGATATTCAGATCATTTAATATGGGTTAGTTTATATAAAGCTTCTTGTTGACTTGCCAAAAAATAACATGACTTGAGAAAGAACAAATCATTTTTAATTTAAAGTTCTCTATTCTCTCAAATGTTTGGCCAAAGGAGGAAGACGATATAACCCCAACAATTGTGAACAATTAGAGAGAATGTTAATTACCTAATGTAAAAGATAATGGTGAGCAGTTGCAGAATATGAATTAAATCTTTTGATTCCAAGTAACAAGAAATTAGCTTGAAGTATGTATCTCTGAAAGATATAACAGTATAGATTGACTCAACAAATGAAAAATTCAGTGATATCAATCTCAGGAATTGCTGAGCTGAGACACAATGGCCAAGAATCATGCTGCTATACTGCCAGAGGTGATACTCCTTAGGTTATTGTATTCTCAAGACCTTGGCAAAGGTAACAAGAAGTCTCACAGCAACACCAGATTTTTGTGCTGTGAATTTGGCAAGTCCAGGAGAAAAAAGTTATTCTAGATCTCATCCCTCTAATTTGTTCTCATTGGCTAACCATGGAGTCCTTTCAACTGTGTTGACTATCCAGAAGGGCTCTCTGCACGACCATGGACTTAGCAGGTAGGGTCAGCCCCTGCTAGAACTGTGTAGGTATGGATGAGGAGTGGCTCACCAGAATACCACCAAGGCCAGATGCTTGGAGAGGACACAATGGACACAATGCAGATAGAAATGGCAGAGATGATAACACATTTTTCCCTTGAGTAAATTCTATAGTAAGGGGAGATAGCTCTGTGGCACAAGTGCCTGACTGGCAAGTGCAAGGTTGTGAGTTTGAACCCTGGTCCTGCAAAAAAAAAAAAAAAAAAAAAAAAAAAGCTATTAGCTATTATCTCAGGGGACTAAAGTGCCTGAATACAGTGGCTGGAGTTTGATCCCAGGTGTGCCCTGTTGGCCCGCCCTCTGGGATGTGCTGAGATGGTGAGAGAACTGAGTGTGGTGATGCATGCCTGTAATCCTAGTGCTTGGGAAGCAGAAAACAGGAGAATCACTATGAGTCTGGCCTATGCGAGGACTTATAAGACCTGTAGACCCTGTACCAAATACATAAACAAGAGCTATTTTTGAGGGCAGGACCTTTGTTTTTTTGGATATTAGGTACTCTGTTCCTACCCAATGGTATACACTTGGCAGTGCTTGCAGTATTTCCACACTATCTTCAGTTTACCAATCCAGTGGCTGATTTTCACTGTTCTTGCTGTTTGCTTCATGTAGCAGTTAAAGATCTTAATGAATTAGTGTACAATATTTACAGTGTTTAATTACTGTATGGAAATGATAATATGTACTCCTTTTAATTATAAATGCTTTCCTTGGTATAAATTATAACTATAATTTATAATACAACTGTAAAAAATGAAAAAGAAGAACAAAGTCACTCATAATCTTCACCTCTTCTCTGTGGCAAAATGTTAGCATACTAGTTTTGCTTCTTATTATGCTTTTCTATTATGCTTTTCTCTTGATTATAATCAGGTGATACAGTTATTAACTCAGATCTTTGAAAAAGCAAGAATAAAATTTTACTACTTTTAAAAATTAAACATCTTATTATAAGAATCTACTGCAATAAATATATACAGTGATGCATAACTATCATTTCAATGGCTGGGTAATATTTTGACATTAATATAAAATTACCTTCTTATTGAACACTTAGTATTACACATTGCTATTCTCAGCATCAAAACCTGTTGAAGATCCTTAGTACCACTGTCTAATTCATCTTGTGTACATAAGTGCATGGTTTTGCCCCTGCCGTGTTTCCTAACTGAACACTTAGCTTGTTGCTCATTGATCGTTGCTACTCAAGCTCTGTGCTGCATTCTGCTCCTAGAAGAATTTTAGCTAAGGAAACAGTATTTGGGATAGTCTAGAAATGAGCATTAGTAGACTTATTTGTTGACCGCACCTGTGGTCCAGTGTTTCTTAGGCCCTAAAGGTTGATCAGAACATGGGCCCTCTTTGGAACTATCTTTAGACTTGAGCCTACCATGGTCTCTTCCCTTGGCATAATCCTGTAGAATTATGCCAAGCACATCAGTTGCATAGTAGGTAAAAATGAGCCTTTACAGGCACTTGGATAAGTGAAACCCTTTCCATGGTAGTGTCAATGATTCCCAAATCAGGGGCCAAGAACACAGAGAATAACCAGGAAGATTTTCCTTTGACCTTCAGCCCTGCCTATGTAACTGTCATTCCATGTATTAATGGAAAAAGCCATATTTGTAAGCAGAGGCATGCTGATCTCAGTCTATAGAGAAGTTGAAGTTGTAGCATGATTACCTTGTTTAATCAATTTTAATTTGTTATAGGTGGTTCTATACTTGTTCATAAATGATGCTCAGGGCCAGCAAAATAGCTCAGTGGACTAACTACCTGCTTGGGCAAGCACAGGGACCAGTGTTTAAACCCCTGCACCACATGCCAAGCTGGCCCCACCCCTGGGTGCACTGAGGCAGCCATCCAGACTGCACGTAGTAGTGCACATCTGTAATCCCAGTGCTGGGAAGGCTGAAAGCAGGAGGATCACTATGATCATGAGCTGCACAGTGAAACCCTGTACCAAATGCATAAAAAGTTTTATTAAAAATTTTTAAAAATTCATGAATAATGCTCAATAAAACTTTCAATAAGCTACATTATAGCAGTTGTAGTTATCTATTCTGTAGCATGCTCGACCAGTCTTCTAATTATAGTGTACTGCCCTCTCATCTTTCCAAATTTATAATGTCAAGATGTGTTTAGTTTTAATAAATTAAGCTGTGGGAAGAAGACGGGATCAAAAGTCAAATGTGTAAGTGTTTTTAAAAGGTCATTTGCCCACATCATCACTGTTAAACAAATGAACAAGCTGGTAAAACTTATTCCCTTATTGTGTCTTACTAATCAGAGGACATAATTTCACAATTTAAAGTGTAAAAAATGTGCATGCACATGTTATATTCACATGTATGAGATTTGCTTGCCTCCTGTTCTAGTTTAATTAAAAACTCACATTTTTGTGAAATATTTGAGTGCCACAGTTATACCTGGAGACCATGAGAAGGACTGGGGAGGAACAGGGTCTAATACCCTCAAAATCTCCCATCAGTTCTGTACTACTTTGCCTGGTTCACAAACCTTTATCATCAAGTCATTTCTCTCTTACTCCTTTTCATCTCTTCCTTTCTTCCTCCATTCTCTACCTACTCTTCCACTTATCTTTATTCCTTTGGCCTCCATCTTACCAATATACTGTCATAACTTATGATGCTCTAGTGACCCAGATGAAGCATTTGATCCCTTCCCTTAGAGGTCTTAGATGGGATCTATTTGGCTTCCTATACAAAAAGTTGGCCTTACTGACCCTGAGATTTTTTACCAGGCAGCATCTTCATATGTTTCACAGTTGCATCCTGAAAGCAGGGATCTCAGTATGAGATCCCATGGCTGTTAGTGGCCAGGAAGTCAGTAGTACAGGCCTCCTGATTCTTACTCTTGAACTCCTTAACCTTTCATGGGTGATAATTCACTTTTTTATGTTTTATTGTTTCTTTAGTGGGTTTTTTTTAATTTTTTTCTTTTAATAAGAAATAACAATGTGACATGCTCAAAAACACAGTAGTAGTACATTCCCAATAATTGATACAATGCATATTGTTGTCCTCATAGTAGTTATACAGAGCACAGGGTGCAGACATGATAATTTTTCTAATCAATGTTGGTACAAAAAATTTCTTCTCATTGAACTAAGAGAAAATAGTTATATATATAGTCCAATATTTCATAACCACAGTGGGTTATTGGCAGAACTGGCAATGTTGGAAGCTGTTGATTTAAGCCTTTTAGAGCTCAGCATACTAATCTGGCTTTACGTTTTATGCCTCCTGGTTAAACTTTTCTGCTGGGTGGTTAAGGGGAAGTTAAAGCAAGACCTACATAACAAAACATGTAACCTTTTTATCTCTCAAGGTCAGTCAAATCCCTGTTGAAGGAAATTATGGAATCACAGAGGAAAAGGATAGATGATGTATAGTGTGCCTAAGGAGAGTCACCTAGAGAGAAAACATTCTTTCGGGCTTTCACAGAGAGCAAACTGGTCAAGCAATGGCTGTGACTCATCCAGAAGCCTGACATTGACAACATAGTTTACAAAGCACTATACATAGTCTAAAAAGCACTATACATAGTTTCAAATTAAACCCTGAAGTGATTTGACTGATCTTTTATTGTTTCTTTTAGTCAGCATGCATTACTTGTACTTCTTCTTGGGGTTCAGAGTAATATTTCCATATAGCATGAACTGGTCAAATCCAACTTCCCTTTACACCTTCCCACATACCCTCTCTACCCCCTATTAATCACTGTTTTAAAATTAGGTCAGTTTTCTTTATCTTAGCATCCCCATATGAGACACAACATGCTGTAGCTTTCTTTCCATGCTTAACTTATCTCGATTAACATAGAGTCCTCCAAGTCCACTAATTTTCTTGCAAATAATATTTCATTCTTCTTTGTGCCTAACAAATATTTCATTGTATGTGTATACCAGTCAACTCAGCCATTGATGGGCACCTAGGCTGATATCATACCTTATTATAAACAGTGCCACAACAAGCATAGGTGTGCAGGTATCTTTTAAATACACTAATTTTATTTTCCTTGGGTACGTGTACCCACATACCTTGGATATGTGTAGAAGTAGGATAGCTAGATCTAATGGAACCTGCTTACCATTCTTCATTTTGGCCATAGTAATTTATATCCCCGGCAACATTATGTGAAAGTTCTCCTTGTCAGCATTTGTTAGTTCTGCTTGTTTTGATGATAGCCATTATAACTCAATTGAGGTATCTTACTGTAGTGTTTGTTTTAGTTTTCTACTGGTCTAGGGTTTTGGTACATAGTGATGACCTTCCGCATGAAGAGTTGGAGCAGGAGCCCCACACACCCTAGCTCTTTCGCCTTCCCTTGCCCTCTTCCTTCACTCTGCCTTACACTGTAGGTTTCATTTCTCTCATGAATAATGATACTAAGCAGCTTTTCATACATTTGTTAGCCATTTGTATTTATTCTTTTAAGAGGTTCCTATTTAGGAAATTTGTCCCCCATTCTTATCTGTCCACTTCACTTACTGTTTTCTTTGCTGTGCAGAAGCTTTTTAGTTTTATGTAACCCCCTTTGTCACTGTTTTGCTTTTGTTTCCCATGCTAGTAGGGTTTTATCCAGAAAACTATTGCCTGCAAACATGTCCAAAAAGACTTACCCTATATTTTCTTCTAGTGAGCTCATAGTTTTGGGCCTGATAGGTCTTTGAATCATTTCTATAGGGTAAGAGATAAGGTTCAAAATTAAAGTTTTACTTCTTTGTTTTTAATAGGGTCACATTTTAATTCCTAAGTTCTGCAGTTAAGCATTAATATCACCACATGGATACAATGGTATAAAACAAGTGCAGTGGTATTTTTAATATAAAATCGGCATGTGTTTCATGGAAAAATTATACTTAGTACCTACACAAACAGCCCATCTCTTTTCCTAACATAGCCCAAATTAAAGTTAACTACAAAATCTCCAAAACAGGGATACCTAAAATTTTAATTCTTTACATTTAGACATCCTCTTTCCTGAATACCGTATGTCAAATGGTGCTTAATATTCTCTGGTACCTTTATCAAGTTGGCTATAGATATGTAGGTTTATGTTCTGTCTCACTGGTCTATGGGTCTGTATTTATGCTAATATGATGCTGTTTTTGTTACAATAGCTGTGTAATATACCTTGAAATCAGATGTTCTGCCACCCCCAGCTTTGCTTATTTGTTAACGTTGCTTTGGCTATTGATAGTCTTTTATATTTTCATATGAATTTTAAGATCTTTTTTCTAGTTCTATGAAGAATATCATTGTTGCTTTGACGGGATCCTATGATACATTTTTTTGGATGGTGTGTTCATTTTAACAACAGTAACCCTTCTAATCCATGAGCACAAGAATTATTTATTTTCTGTATCTTTAATTTCTTTCATCAGTTTTTTTAAATTTAATTTATAAAGATCTTTTACTTCTTTTGTTAAATTTATTCTAAAGCAATTTTTGCGACTATCAAGAATGGGATTGTTAGGGCCAGCCAAACAGCTCAGCGGACTAAAGCTGAAGTAGATGCACAGGCAGGGGTTCGATCCCTGGTATATCATGCCTGCCCTGCCCTCTGGGCTCAAAGAGATGGTGATGGAGATTGGGCATGGTGGCACACATCTGTAACCCTGGCTCTTGGAAGGATGAACACAGGAGGATCACTGAGTTTGATCTACATAGTGAGACCCTGTACAACCTGTCCTTTTTTTTTTAACATTTCTTTCTCAGAAGATTATTGGCGTATAGGAAACTTTCTGTATTGCTTTTATATCTTGCTACATGGCTGAATGTGTTTGCCAGTTTTAGTAGTTTCTGGGTGGAACTTTTAGGTGAAAATAGGGATATATGACTTCCTTCTTATTTCTATGTGTTTTTCTTCTCTCTCTTTCTAGATACTTTGGGCCAAAACTGCTAGTGCTATATTAAATAAGAGCAATAAGGGTAGACACTCTTGCCGTGTTCCTAATTTTAGAGAAAATGCTTTTAGCTTTTTTCCACTTGGAATGGTTTTGGCTATGATTCTGATTCTTATATAGCTCTTTTGTTGTGTTCCTCTGTGATCTTTCTATACCTAACTTGTTAAATTTTATCACATGCACTGTATGCATCTATTGGTATGATGCATATGAATTTGTTATGGATTATGAATTGTATTATCCTTGGATCCCTGGGATGAGACCAATATGATAATGGTGGGTGATTGTTTTGATGTGCTGTTGAATTCAATCTGCTAATATTTATTGGGGATTTTTGTATCTGTGTTCAACAAGAATATTGCTCTATAGTTTTCTTTAATTTTTGAATCACTATATTGTTTTGGTAACAGGGTAATGATGACACAATAGGGCAAGTGTCAGAGGGTTTCTTCTCTCCTAATTTTCTGGAATAGTTTGAGAAAAATAGATGTCAATTTATTAAAATTTTGTCTTGAGTAGTTTGGATCTATTTCTTACTTATTTAATATCATGATTTCCTACTGAGCTAGTCAAGGTTTTTATTTCCTCATAATTCGATTCTGGTAAGCCATAATTTTCCAGAAATTCTTATGTTTCTTGTTCCTAATTTATTATCACTGGGTTTTCACAACAATCCATAACAAGCCTTTATAATTTTGTCATGTTGATTGTAATATTTTCTTTACACCTCTACCCTCTATCTTGGAGGTGGGCAGTGGGTGTAGGCAAAGGCTTAGTGATGTCTTTTATCCTCTTAAGCAACCAACATTTTTGTTTCAAATGTCTTTTGTATATTTTTAGTATCTGTTTTATTTATTTCTGCTCTGATTTTTATTATTTCCTTGTACAGGTATAGTTGTCATTTCCATAGGACTATAAGTTATATAATTAAGCTATTTATTTGAAATTTTGCCTTTTCTGTTACAGCTATATTACTTGAAAAGAACTTTGAAAAGAAAAGCCCTCTTAGTACTGCTTTTGGTGTACTCCATTTTTTTTCAGTATGCTGTGTCTTTTGGCACTTGCTTTTAAGAAATTTTTAAAATTTTCTTTTTGTTTCTTCAATACCTCATTTTTGCTCAAAAGTTTGTTCAGTTTCATTTCGTTTGTATATTTAGCTCATCTTGAAAGGTCTTTATGCCTCCTTCATTTCTGAGTGATGTGATGTTCTTATCTGAAAGCTATTTTCTCTAGGACTTTGCAATCCCTCCTGGCCTGTAATGTTTCTGCTGAGAAATCTGCTATTAGTCTAACTGAGAAGCCCTAAAGCACAACTTGGTGCCCTTTTCCTCCAGATTCTAGAATTCTCCCTCTGTTTTGTACTTCAGAACAATGTAGGCTGAGAAGCCAGCTGGGAGCAAGCAGTTATGGTAACCACAGCCCTTCCTCTGTGATTAGCCCAGTGGCTGTGTCTGGCAGGATGGCAACAAGACACTGTAGTGTTCTTCTGTGCTGCTCCAGTTCTAATACCCAGGTGCACATCGGTGGCTGTACCCTGTGTTTCTCTCAATACTTTCAGTAACAGTGCAGGCTTGGAGGCAGGGCAAAGGCTGATGCCAAAGCTCTTCTGCTTGGATCCTTCTGTTATAACGCATTTCTAGGAGTGGGGTTGCAGATGGGACTGAAGAAGTTCCTCTTGGTCCTCTTTGGTCACAAGCTCCTGGGTCAAAGTGACTACTAGAACCATAAAATTGATTAAAGCTCCCTGAGCCCCCATTGTATACAGGAAAGCTGCAGGAATCCCATGGTTGTCCCATCCTGTCAGCAAGAGGCCACTGACATGACGCAGTGGGGGGGAGGGCAGGAACCATGGTGGTGCCAGCCTTTGGTCCTGGCATGGCACTGGCATTGATCTATACTCAGCTAACCACGTCCTTGCTTTCAAATAGGAAATGCACTGGTCCCCTGGTTCTTGAGAGCAGTGCCCTCTTTTACTCTCTCTGAAACAGTACGCATTCCCTGCGGTGCAGGGCATCCAATAGGCTTGGGCCACAGTCAGCTCTACTGGCTTAAGTTGAGCTTGCAAGGCATTTATCCTCAGAGCATATAGTGGAACATCTAGGGGGTCGCAGAGTTAGGGCTCTGCAGAGGTTTCTGACCTCCAGATCAACCTAGATTTAAACAGTAGTCCCTTTATTGAGATGAATCCTAGGTGAGAGCAGCCTGGGGATTTTCTGGGAGATGAAATGAAATCCTTTTATAAAGGAAGGCTTCTGTGCAGATATCATGCTACTTAACGAAGGGGGCTGCAGGCCTGGAGGACTGTGAAACTCTCCAAGAGCTAGGAGTGCCGGCGTCCATGCCAATAGTTTGATGGAACTCTCCTTTTTACCCTTACTCTTGCAAAGGAGTGTTTTTCCCCAACCCTCACAGCCAGAGGGGCAGACCAGTGTTTGTTTCTCATCTCATGCTGCCCTCCAAGGTCTATGATTCTTTGGAGGTTTCAGCCTCTCTCTTGCCAATTTCCACTGTTCTCCCAGGGTCATTCACCTCAAAAGGCAGCTCTGTACCTATTATTTTGGTTATTTGTGATGGAAGAGGTAAGTTTTTGAGACCTTTGCTCAGGTACCTTGGATCATGGATTTTGTACTTTGAAAATATGTAGAAAATCCTATTTCTTGTCTGGAAATCATTTTTTCTGAGAACTTCTGAGACTATCCATAAATCCTGTCATAGTCAGAAGCCCTACATACTTTCATGTGCCTTTGCTCTCTGCTGTTGCTCCTGGTTCCCACAATGTCTCATCCTGATGGCATCACCAGAGTGGTCATTCTACAGAAGCTGTTTCAGAGTAAATAAGACTTCCCAGGCGTAAGGTATGCCACCTTGGAAGCCATGTATGTATACCTGTAGGGACATATTCAGGGATTAGAGGGGATGGCTTTCAAATGTTTAATATGTAGTGTACTTACTAAAAACAGCAGAAAAGTCAAAGGCTCGGAGAGTGGAATATCAAGGTTTCATCTATGCTCAAGTACATCAGCAATCTCTAGATCTTACCAGTGTAGCATGTGAATCTAGGTTTGTCCTTTTGTCAGAAAATTTGCCAAGTCTTTGTATTTGTGCTGGGTGTTCTTGGTTGATTACTTATCTCAAGCTCAACATTTCCTCTCTATCTCTTTTTCTTCTTCCCTAGAGAATATTTACTGTGAGTATTCTTAACATACCAGCCACAAATCTTAAGTGGAAGACATTTAGTATACATTCCACTCTAGCCCATAAGACACCTGGTGAATAATTCAGACCATCATTGATTTTGTAAAGTTTCTTAGTTCAACATGTTGGTATTGGGAAGATTTTTCTCCCCAAACTGCTGCTG
>PVKN010024069.1:0-14562 GCA_004027915.1 Capromys pilorides
TTATCCGAATCTCATCTCCCGCGCAGCGGTCATGGGGCTTCCCAGATACAGCAAAGATGATGCACGCGTGTTAATGGGAAGTGCCTTATCACTCTAAAAATGCCCTGGAAGCTGGTCTCTGAGGGAAGAACTTGGAAAGCTCAAGAGGGGAAAACAAGGGATCCACATAAGCACCAGTGGCACTGGCCCCTCTGCCCTGTTGGGTCAGCTGGGGGAGGCTTCTTTTCCTGCTGGCTTTTGGTTTCCAGGGCTTGGTTTCCATGTGGATAGAGGGGCTTCAGGCGCAAGGTGCCTGATGCATCCTGGGCTCCTGGTCCAGCGTGGCCCTGGCTCACAGGTGCTTTCTTCCCTGACTGTACATGCTTTTGTCCTCTTAACCAAGTTGGCCTGGCGAATACTTCTGTGTGCACAGTGGCAGTCACCTGAATGAAGGAGCCCCCTGAACTCTGGAAAGCAGCTCCTGGCTGGGAAACCTCCCTGGACCCCAAGCCCAGCAGAACGGCGGCCACATCCCACCAGAGTCCTGATGCAGGACCCCAGATCAAGAACCGCTCCCTGCGGTGCAAACCACAGCTCAGAGCCTCAATATTCAGGAACTGGGAGGAAATTGCCTTTTTTTTTTTTTTCCCCCCCATGTGATAGCCACATCCCTCCCACAGCAGGGGTGGGAGAGCCGAGAGGGTGACAGCAACGCGTAGGGACCTAGAATGGACTGGAGTCTGGCCTTGGGTGCGTTGGGAGGCTAGGTCAGGCAGGGCCAGTCGCAGCCCAAACGGTTTCCGTTTGAAAGGAGCCGGGCTTCCCAGGTCTCCCCTCCCCTCTGGGACTGAGCTGGGCCGGGTCCACAGCGACAAGGACAGGGCCAGTAGCTCAGCATCAGGGGTCAGGAGCCTAGGGGACGCCCCATACCTAGCCACAGCTGTCTTTGATATGCAAAATTGGAGTGAGGCTGGCGGGCTCTCGCAGCGCTGCAAGCTCAGAGGGTTTCATTTCCTAAGTTGGAATTCTCACTCGCTTAATTCCTTTTCCTCGGGGCGCGGTCGCGCAGCGTGGGGAGCGGGCGCAGGGACACAGCTCATCTCAGCCCTCTTGTCACCCCTTCCGAACCCTCCTCTCTCTCTCTCTGCTCCTCGGTCCCAGCTTTTCATCCTGACACGTTTCCCCGGTGGTCAGATGCCCAAACCGCTCAGCAGCTCAGCGGCTCAGCGGCTCAGCGAGGCAGAGCTAACAGACGCGCGGGCAGCCCGCGGCCACGACTCCGGCGCACGCGACTGGCTGGACCAGGGGGCCGGCCGCTGAGTCCCCGTCCACAAGAGCACTTCACCGCTTTCTGACAATAAACACTTTCTGTTGAGCCATTTTTAATAAAAGGCTACGGGGGATAAAAACTGTGTAGCAGAATCAATCCCTGCAGTCCCCGGGGTTGCGCCAGCTTTCCCTGCGAGCTGCTGGGGCTCGGTTTTTTCTGCACTTACATTTTGCAGGAGTGTGTGTGTGTGTGTGTGTGTGTGTCTGTATGTGTGTCTGTATGTGCGCGCGCGTGTGCTGCTTCTCTAGCGTTAGCTGTGGGATTTGTTAATCAAATGAGCTCCAGTCCCGCAGGACGATCTCGCTTTTCAGCCAAGCTCCCCTCTGGGATTGTTTTCCACACTTAACATTTAGTTCTCCTCTGAGTCTTGTGAAATAGCGGGCGTCCAAGGCTGGCTTGGGATACTCCAGCGCATGCACCAGCCAGAGGCACATGCGGTTTAGCGGAAGCCAGCCAGCCCCACCTCCCGCGTGTTTGTATGTGCATGTGTGTGTGTGTGTGTGTGTGTGTGTGTGTGTGCAAGCAGGCAGCTCACGCAAGGGAGGCTCAGAACGTGTGGTTTGTGTGAAGATGTATCTGTTATATGTGTGGGTGTTTGTGTATGAGTGCTTTTGGGGCTGCCGTGTTTGCGCGTGATCTGTGTGTACACTGTGTGTAAACCTGTATGTGTGTATATAAGTGTGCAGCTATATTCCTTTCTTTTGTGGTTCTGGGGATTGAACCCACAGCATTCTCACTGGGCTACAACGCAGCTCTCTCTCTCTCTCTCTCTCTCTCTCTCTCTCTCTCTCTCTCTCTCTCTCCTTTTTCTTTCTTATTTAAGTTGCAAAATGGCCCAGGCTGAGCTCCAACTTGCACTCTCCCACCTCAGCTTCCTAGAAGGCAAAGATTACAGACCTCCGCCCTTCGTGCTGTGTGTGTGTGTGTGTGTGTGTGTGTGTGTGTGTGTGTGGTTCATGAGCACTGCACGCGTGTGTATTTGCAGGCATGCATGCTGTGAATACGTGCCTGTGTGTGCTGGGTGCAGCAGCGTGCGCTTTGCCCGGTGTGGTGCGCGTGCCCCAGGCTGGGCAGCGCCGGGCAGAACCTTGAACCGGGAGCCGAGAGCAGCGAGCCCTCCCCACCTCCTCCCGCGGGCTGGCGGGCGGGCTCTGCCCTCTCCGTCTCCAAGCCGATTACGGCTCGGCGTCCACGTGACGCGCCCGCCTCTCTGCGCGCGTGGCCGGAGGAGAGCTGCGGCCGCCGCCGCGGGCTCCCGGGCGCCTGGGCGGGGACGCGGCGGGCGCAGAGGCCGGGTCGGGCCGGGTCGGGCCGGGCGGGCGGACCGATGGGCGCGCGGCTCCGCCATGCAGAAGAGCGTGCGCTACAACGAGGGCCACGCGCTGCACCTGGCCGGGCTGGCGCGCAGGGAGGGCACGAAGCGCGGCTTCTTGAGCAGGCGCGCGGCCGAGGCGAGCCGCTGGCACGAGAAGTGGTTCGCGCTCTACCAGAATGTGCTGTTCTACTTCGAAGGCGAGCAGAGCGGCCGCCCCGCCGGCCTCTACCTGCTGGAGGGCTGCAGCTGCGAGCGCGCGCCTGCGCCCCCCAGGGCCACCGCGGGTACCGGGGCGGCACGCGACGCGCTGGACAAGCAGGTACAGGGGCCGGGGCTGGCAGGCGGGGCGGCGGGACCGGGCGGGACCTTGCCTCCTGGGCCCGTCCTAGTCCCGCGCAGCTCGGCTCTTTGCCGTGTCCTCCAAGCGCTCGAAGGAGGGATTGCGGTGGGGCCGGCGGGGACACCTGTTGGAAGCAGATCCTCAGGACCCAGATAACTTACTAGGAGAAGTTTGGCTTCGTCCGCGTCCGGCTGGTGTGCCGGTGCCTTTCCCTGAGGTGACTGCGGCGCTGCGCCGGGACGCGGCCCCATCGGCGGTCGCTGTCGGCCGCCCCTGCCCTCGCGCCTGTAGCCCTGGGGTCTGCTAGCAGAAGGAAAGGGTGTCCCTCTGCTCCTGGGGTGACTGCTGTTTGCTGCGTCCCCCAGCCCCTGCCGCCGCGGGCACCGCCTCTCCCGTGTTCTGCGACTGCCGGGGAGCCGCCTGCAGCTCTGGGCTGCCCTGTGTCGGTTTTGCTGTGCGCTGCGGGGTGGAGTCGCGGGTGGAGCGACTCCTGTCCTCCGTTCCTGTGAGCACCGACTTTGGTGTTTTGCAGACTGACATTTTGCTTCCAAGTGTTCGTTAGGAGCTTGGCGTCTGCTGTTGCATAAACATATTTTGCCCCAGGGTTTTCCCCTCAAGTCAACTTTGAGGCGATGGGAAGCTCTTCTGGTGGGAAGGCTAGGAGGCCACCTGGCCTCTCTCAGGCACCTAAGTGAACAATTAGGAGCCATTAAACCCAGATCAGAAAGACGGTGGATTATTTCTTCACTTCACTTTCACCATAAGTCATTAACCAACTCTACTGATTGAACTTATTAAAAAAAAAGTCCTGTCATTTGAGGGCATGTTTAGTCCCTTGAAAAACTGATTTGCAACTTGGTAGATACAGACACTAGAACAGAGACAGAAATTCCTAGTCGTGCATTTTACAATTTAAATTGGAAGAAGAGTTTAGAGGAAACATTTTTTTCCCAGGATCTGTCTGTCTGTCTGTCTGTCTGTCTGTCTGTCTGTCTGTCTATCTATCCATCCATCCATCCATCCATCCATCTATCTATCTATCTATCTATCTATCTATCTGATTTTACTATTGACATTTTGAAAAATAAAAGTATGTATTCTAAGATTCCAGAGGATCCAAAACAAATAGGGCATTAGGTATTATAATATCTAAAATAAAAATAGAGTACTTCAGATTATTCTGAGTGCATGTAACTGGCTCAATTCTCTTTTATGTTTTCTTTCATTTCTTTTTTCTGTTTTATTAGAGCTGAGAGGGGATATTGCTGCTGTCACGGCTGAGGCTGCCTAACTCCACCTTGACAGGAGAAGCAGCGTTTTGCTGTTGCGAAAGTATACAGGTGGTCATAGGGACCTTTGGGACAAGTGCTCGCAGCCAGCTTTCCTAGGGGACTTTAGTTGCCCAGGGGCTGGCTGACCAGCATCTTCTTCTGTTCATGGCCATATAACTTGGGAGTGTGTCCCAGTTGTTGTGTGTGTGCTTAAGAGGTCAGACAGCAGAACTTTAGGGTCTGTAGATAGGGCCGCAGGCCAGGGGCAAGCAGTTCAGAAGCAGGGCGGGGAGCCTGTGTGCTGCCCTGCTCGGATGTGGCTCAGTGACTTGTGTCAGTGCCCTGCCCAGGCTGTGCCCAACGCTGCCTATCTGGGTGGGTTTGATGAATCAGGAGATGCAGAGAGCAGAAGAGAAGGATGCAGGAGCCTGGGGTCCCAGCTCTATGGCTGAGGAGTCAGGTGTGCTGCTATTGTTTGGACGGTCGCAGACGCGGGGCTCAGGATCTGGGATGCTGTGGGCTCGGGCAGGGAGGGAGGGCACAGCAGGCATCTACCGTGCTTGGTCCCACCAGTCTCCAGCCAGGGCTGACCCCAGGACCGAGAGGCACGGTGCCCTTTGCCACATTTTCAGTGGCTTCTCAGGCAAATGTCAGAGTCTTTTCTTTGCTCTGCTCTGTTTCTGAAATCTCTTTTGTGGGCTGCCAAGACCAGTGCCTAGATAAGGCGCCCTCCCCTCCCGCTGCTTTTGGGTTGTGGCAGTGGGAGCTCTCTGCTGAGCCGGGCCCTGGAAAGCAGTGTCACAGGATTTAGGGTGCCGGGGACAGAGCTCAGTGCTGCAGCCAGGAGGCTGAGGCTGTGAGGACACTGAGCTCAAGGTGGGGCCGTTGCCGTCCCGTGGCCAGGTCACTAGATGCACAAACCTGCGCTAAGGCCCCTGAGCTGGGGACTGCTGCACATTCCCACCGCGTGGACAGGTGGCAGTTTGCCCTGTTGTGACCGTGCCTGAGGCCATGCTTGCCATAACAGGCTGCCACCATTCCTGGGAGTTTAAATTCTCTCTCTCCTCCAAGTAGTTTCTTAATTCTAATTAACTATGTTATAAAGGAAGTTACAAGAAAAAAAATACTCATTGGTTTGCATCACTAAAAAATAATTTAAAATAGGATGGTTGCCGGGGAAAAAAAGGGAAAATTCCATTGTTTTCAATCTGCTGTTTTAGATTGTTCACAGCTAAGTGGAGAAATAAAGTGCTTTTTATCTTCGAAGCATGCCAGAGCCACGGAGGAGAAGCTGTTGCCTTGCTGTTCATTTCTTGTGTCCCAGGGCTCCAAGCTGGTCACCTTCGTGATCAGCTGGGTTCCTACCCCATGCTCACAGGGGCAGTGTATTTGGGGTAGTGACGGTGCTATGATCAAAACTGGTTCAGGTCCAAAAATGTAAGAGTTTCCTTTTCTCCAGAAGGGCCTCTGTCTGTCGTACCAGTGCATGCTGCAGTGCCAGCAGCCACACTCCTTGGGGGAAGTTGTATGTGCAAGTGACATGGCCCCATTCTTTCAGCACCCCTCCCCCACCTCCTTGTCCCCTTCCCATGTGTGAAAGGTTTGTGAGGTTTCTTTCCTTGAAGCTGTGTCCCACTGCACTTTTGTCTCACAGGCCCCTCTGAGGGAGGGTGGCGCACTTCCCTGGGTCCCAGCTGCGTGGCCCAGCACTTGCCTGGCACAGTGGACCCCTAGTTCCATCCACAGCACAGGGAGGATCAAGGCTGGGGTCCCCACTTTGAGGGGCTGGGCGGGGCTTGTTTTCCACCCCTCATCTCGCTGGAACCCTCTCAGGCATAAGTGCTGCCGTAGCTTGCATCTCTCCTGTGCCAGAGCTGGGGTCCCGAGGTCGCAGTCCCTGGCGAAAGTCTGGGCAGACTGGAAGATTGTGCCATTCTGGAGAGCGGCTGCCTGAGGAGAGTGCTCAGACCCTCTCAGCTTCCGCGAATGGGAAATCTGCAGTGTGACAGCGATGGGGTGTAACGTGCGAAGCGTTGCTCTGTTTATTCTTGTTTCCCTTTAAAAACTATTTAAATGGCCATTGTTAATTCCCAAAAAGTACAACTACAGACTATTACGTATTCAAAGAAAAATGGTGTTTATTTTGAAACAAAGAGGTTTAAATGGGATTCTTTTACTTCAGTGGGGGACTTTATAAACATTTGTATTTAGGGTACAAGCCACATCCCAGCTCATCTGGTCCAGCCAAGGAACTCGCCACTTGGAGGAGAGATGCATACTTCAGAAAGATACTCTGCTCGTCTGTGTGGGTTTCTGTTGCTTGAAGACAGGGCTTACCTCATAGTCTTGCCCGTGCTTGGACTTGCTCCATGGCCATGGCTGGCTTCCTCCTGCCTCAGCCTCTGGTGCTGGGATGACAGGCCTGGCCTTGTCATATCCTTCCTTTCTTGGGAACTTTAGGTGGCTTCTTCCAATCTCTTTCCTCATTGGACGGCCGTGTCTGCAGGTGTGAAGTCCTGTAGGTACTTGTCTAGGTTATACTGAGTTGCAACACCCTGAGCTCATTTGAAAGGGGTTGGGGCTGGGTGACTTCCTGTCACCCCTCCACTAGACCATCACTGTAGGCTCTTCAGCTTGTCCCCAGGAAAGGATTTTGACTGTGTCATGCACAGCCGGAGGTATTCACAGGTCCAGAGAAGGTGAAGACAGCTTTTCAGTGTAGTCCCCCTTGTTCAATGCATACTAATCAGCTCCATCTTTTCCGTCTTGCAATAAGTAAAGGAAAAAAAGAATAAAGACATTTGCTCAGTCTTATAAAATATTGAAAAATGTAACCTGGGAAACAGAAATGATGTATTACTCGAACTTTGTAATTGTTATACGAAGAGAAGACACTCACAGATTAGCAAAATGTAGTGTTTTGAGCTTTGACTATGCCAAACATACTGTTTAGATTGCTGCATGCATTGTTAAAAATTCACCTCGGCAGAATCCCGCCTTGGTATGATGGATGTGTTCAAAGGCATTTCCTGTGGTTTCTATTAGGTGCTAAGTAATTGAACTGCTGCATTGTGGAAAGTGTTTATCATGTGATTTTATTTTTCTCTTTTGGAATTCAGAAAATCGAGGTATTTCTTTTCACTGGGGATGAGACCTTGAGGTACGTGCGGCAGCCAGCACTTCCCACCTGTGCTTGGTTGAAAGCTGTCCTTGTGTCATTGTCGGCCTAGTGACATTGTGCTTTTAAACTGACTTGGTCTGTATTGTCTAATGCTACTTAAATATGCCTGCTATTTTATAGGCAAGAAAAACAATCATTAGGGTATTTTGTGATGAGGTAAGTCCAATTCACAACAGATGACTTCTAGACTTTTGTTCTCACCCTCACAGTTCCAGTGGATTTGCGGCTTATGTCTGTTCATTGATTCTGTAAGGTGTGCATGCGTGCGTGTGTGTGTGTGTGTGTGTGTGTGTGTATAAGTCTGCTACCTTCAGCACTGGAGATTGATGTTCCCTGGACAGTACATATGCTGGGGATTTGCATATTTTTATTTGTATCACTGACATTTCAAGATGTGAGTTATAAATCCAATCCGTCTGGTTCGCGAGGCTCATCTTGGGGGACGGGGCTGGTCGATGACTCTGTTGCATTGATCACAGCAGCACTTCTGTGACACTAGTTCACCTTAAGTACAGCCTGCCAATACTCCTATTCCGTACCGGGCACTCTGTCCCCAGAGACAGCGTGCACCACGAGCCTGCACTGCTCACCGAGGGGTGTGGGCTGTGCTGCCTGAGATGCCATCCGTGCGGTGCACGCAGTGACCAAAGGCCTCGTGCCTGGCTCAGGGTGTGTCCTTGTCTTTCAGCAGCAGGGCACTGTGTAGCGAGGTCTTACTGAGCATTTAGGTGGGTGCAGAAGGGACATTTGTTTGATGTTTGCGTGGAGGTGGAGATGGTATCTAAGCACGGACACTCGCTGCTAAGGTCTGAGCACTGTGTAACAGCGGCTCTTACGCTAAAGAGTAACCACCTGCTGACGGCCCGCTCCATCCCTCCGTGCACCTTTGAACTTGCAGCTGTTGAAAAGTTGAGACGCAGGAAGTTGGCTCCCCATGGGGTCTGCGTTGCCATTTTTGTATAAGGCACTGCAATGTACATGGAGGAAAAAAAGCAGCAGGATTTATTCTTGCTTTTGCTACTAGAGGTCAGACCGGGGCCTTAGAATGGAGCTACAACTCCATCCCTCTTTCTTAATTAAATATAGTTTTTTCAATCAAGATCTTGCTAAATTGCTCAATAGCCCAGGCTGGCCTGGAGCATGCCATCTCCTGCCTCGGCCTCCTGGAGCACTGGATCACATGTCTGCCCCACACCTGGCTTTGAAAAGCTTTTTAGGTCATTGTGGTAAACAGGCACCCAAGGGGCACACAGCTACAGCAGGTACTTTCCCTTTTCTTAGCGCCACTTGTAAAATCTATGATCAATGACAAGTGAGATTGATATCATCTTTCCCAAAGCTCCTACCAAACGCTCCAAGACACTTTCAGGGAAAACAACAAATTGGAGCAAACACGTATTTAGTCAGTAGCATGCTGCTCTTTCCACATGCTGCTCTTTTCTCTTTGAACCGTGGAGGGAGGGCTGCCCCTAGGATGGCTCGCGCTGCCGGTTAACAAGGATGTGGTGCCCAAGGACCAAGGAGGTGGCTGTGCTGAGGGTGGGGTGCCCTGGCGCTTCGTGCTTATGGGAGGCGCCCAGGCCGGGCTTTCTGAGTTCAGCTCTGCTGGTCGTCCTTGCTCTGTGACATCAACAAGACAAGCACAGGCCCGCAGGGACATGGGCTCTGGCTGCTGTGCCTTGCGTTATTTTCGGGTTCCTGAAGTGTCTGATTAACGTCGCCACTGTCTGATTCACTTCCTGAGTTGTGCTGGAGAGCTGAGCTTGTGTGTGTGTGTGTGTGAGATCAGGGAGGCTGGCGTTGCTGAGTTGCCTTCCTGGGTAAATTGTAGGATGGTTGGGGGGCTGGTAACCGAGGTCCCAGGCTCACACGGTGACTCTGACTGGTGATGGAGGACCCCCTGAAGGGGCAGTGCCAGCGGTTGCTGGGAGTGCAGGCGTCACTTTCTTTGGCTTTTGGGAAGGCACTGTCCACCCAGGAGTCACGCCGTGAGGCTTGGTGCTGGCTCCCGACTCCCAGATGTGTGATCCCGAGCAGGGTCCTTCTTGGCTCTGTTCCTGCATAGAAGCTGGCCCAGGCATGAGGTCCCAGCAGCCTGGGAGGAGGCTGAGGCAGGAGGAATGCAATCCAAGGCCAGCTTCTGTGTGTATGTGTGTGTGTGTGTGTGTGTGTGCGCGCGCGTGCGCGCACACGGTGGAGCTGGAGATGCTGGCAGCCTTTTTGTCAAGGGAGGGTGCTGTGTGCTCCACTGGTCCCCACCTGGCCCCTACTCTTAGGGCAGAGTGTTTGATAGCAAATGCTATCCCTTCATATGCAGCTCATTGATTTTCTTTCCTTTTGTTATTAATATCACCTGGGAGGTTTTCTTTTTCCCTCCCTTTCTCCCTGTTTAAAAAACACTTTAAACTGAGGTGGGCCTGGTGGTGCACACCTGTAACCCCAGCACTTGGGAGGCTGAGGCAGGAGGACTACTATGAGTTCAAGGCCAGCCTCAACTATATAGTGAACCTGTGTCTCAAACAGCAAAAACAAATTACTTGCAGTTGACCACATATAAAATGACATAGCTGAGCTTCAGCTTCCTGTCATGTTTTTGCTAGATCCAGTTCCCTCCGTGAACATTAATTAGGCTGTCTTGGAGTCCACTCAGCTGCTGCGTGGTTTTTTCCCTTGTGCATAAGCGGGGTTTCTCTCGTGGCTTGGCGTTCAAGGCCACAGCAGCCCAGCTCTGCAGAGAACTGGCTCGGAGGCCAAGAGCGCGTTTTGCTGTGATTCTGCGCTGTGCTGAAGCAGCCTTGTTTCCTTGGCTCTAGAGCAAAGGCAAAGGCGACACAAATTGTGAGGCTAGGGCATCGTGGAGCGGCTTTCTCCGTGAGACCTGTGCACTGTGTCCTCGGGAGCGGAGTGGAGGTAGCCACTTACCTGGATCGTGGTAGAGAGGGGCTCTCGTGACCTTGCCAGGCCTGCAGCCTGCAAGTGTGGGGCCTGGGAGGCCGAGGCGGGAGGATGGCCGCGTGTTACTCAGGCCAACTTGAGCCGTGGCTCCCTTGAGATCCAAAGGGCATAAAGCACTCAGCTATATGACAGGAACCAGCTGACCCTGACTGGGAGGGTTACTAACTTAGTGAGGATCCTGTCTCACAATAAAAAAATCTTTAAAAGGGCTGAAGTTATAACTCAGAACAAGGGCCCTGGGTTCCATCTCCGCTATGAAACAAAAAGTCCCTGCATGACTCGGCCTCACAGGGGAGGTCAGACTGGGGGCTCCTCTGCTGCTGAGTGTCATCTGCTCTTGGTTGAAGTCCTCTGTCGCCTCCCTTCCAAGTCTGGGCTGAGCCTCCTTTTGCCGAGCACTGTACCTGCCTTTGCAGCCACGTGACACCCACAGGCCGGCCGTGCCTGGGCTTCTGGATCCACCCTGCAGGCGGACCGTGGTCAGTGTTCTCCTAAGGGCCGCCACAGAGGCCACATGCACCTGTCATGCTTGGCTTTTCCAGCACCACCTGCGCTCTGCTCGGCTGGCTGCTTTCTGTCCTAGGAGCAACTGCAGCTGCCCTTGGGTGGTGAGGGAGCGGAATGACTCAAGCTGCCTGAGAGGTGATCACCCCTGAGTGCAGGGACCACTGGTGCTGCCAGGCCACGGAAGGGCAGCGGCTCCATGCTCCCTGCCACCTACTGGTTCTGTGACCAGTACCACAGTTGCCAGCTGTCTCCCTGCACCCCTGCCGGGACGGCCCCCTCCTCTGCATGCTAGGCATGGCCTTCCAGCGGCGTCTCATGGTCCCCCTTTAGACGCCGCTTCCTCTTCCTTTGAGAGAGAATTGGGTGCTTCTTTGGGGGTCAGATAGAGTCATTGCACCCTGCCCAGACTCCATGTTGACTGCAGACTTCAGGAGCTTTGTGGACAGCTGCCTGGGTGTCACAGATGCCATCTCGATGACTTGTGGCTGCGTTGAGCTGGCTGAGGACGTTTGCACTGAGTGACTGTGTCACCGAGAGACTGTGTCACCTTGTGGGCAAGATCTCTGCAGCAATGGGGTGTCCTCCTCTGCCTCCCTTGCCCAGGGTTCATAACCACACTTACTCTTTAATATCTGAAAAGTGACTCACACGGTACTCTTTTAACAATAAATTTGCACAAAGCCTTTTTCAGAGTGCAGATATGCTCTGGAAAGTGAGGGACCTGCACTCCCACTTGCTGGGTTTCCCCACAGTGCGTGGGCTTCAGCCAGCACCTGAGCAATCTGTGGGTGCCTGCCACCCTCCAGACCCAGGTTGCTCTGGTCTGCGCTGTCACATCCACTCACCCCGGGTGGTCCCTGTCCTTCCTGGCAATGCCATCGAGGCTCTGCCTGGTTTTGAACTTCATTTGTGTCTGTACACGGAGCATTTGTGCCGAGGCAGGTGTGCGTGGGTATCGCCCCAAGCTCAGGAGCAGGGGCTGGCACGGGTGCGTTCCGGCCGAAGATTTCCCAAACCAGCAGATCCTGGTGTTCCCAGCAGCCTGGCACAGGTTTCCAGTTGCCCACACCCTCGCACCTCTGTGCTCGCGGTGTGCTTGCTGGTAGGCATCTTAATAAGTCAGAGATATCTCCCTGTGGTTTTCTGTGTTTATTTTTCTGAAAGTATGGAGGCTGAGCGCTTTTTCAAGTGCTTATTGACCAGTTCTGTCTCGAAGTGTTTGTTCAGCCTTTACTTTCTTCCTACGGACTTGGTCTGCAGGAGTTGCCAGGGCTCAGCTGGACCCAGCGAGCACAATCTGTGACGTCAGGACGGTTGCAGCCAGAGCTTCACGCTGCACAGATATGGACAAGAGGACGCGAGCCTGTGTTACAGTGTTTAGTGGTTATTTTCTTCATGTCTTGCCTCTCTTTGGTATCTTGGGATGGACAGAAGTTATAAACTTCACGCAGCCTGCATTAGGTCCCTTTCTTTTTATGTGTGGCATTTGCCTGGCTGTGAGCTGAGCATGGATGAGAACACAGCCTGGGGTCACCGTGGGCCAGATGCTGCTCTGATACACCAAGTTGGAGTCCCAGCGTCGCGCCCACCACTACTGACTGTGGCATGTGGCATGCGCATGGCAGCTTGAGGTCACCACAGCAGGAAGCTTCCCTCTTGCTTGCCCTCATCCTGTGGGGTCTGAGGACCCCCAAGACCCTCAGGGGCTTCTGGGTAGTGCCCCTCCACCCTGCTCACACCTTGAGCTTTCAACTAGAGGGTTCTGGCACAAGAGGCAGGACGGACTTTTGTAAACTTCACCAGGCCAGGCGTGGGAAGACACCTTGCAGTCCCAGCACTCCAGGAGGCTGAGGCAGGAAGGCCACAAATTCAAGCCTGTCCTGGGTTTTAGCAAGCTCCTACTTCAAAATACACATTCATAAGGAGCTGGGGATATGGTCAGGGTACAGTGCGGGCACTGGGACCCAGCCCCTTGTGCTGCCAAGACCAGACACAGTGGAGAGGCTCTGGGGCCAACCAGCTACACCCTGGAAGGGCTCATTTCCATTCGACAAACAGAGTTTAGCACCTCCCCCGACCCTTTAGCTTGAGCTACGTGGTTCCTCCTGGAGTAGCATCTATAGGTCAGAGAATCTCGAGTTTTGATGAGGGCTGAGCAGTGTGGTATCACCCGGTGCCTAAGTAGGTGTGCTGGTGCTGGTGCTGGTGCTGGTGCTGGTGTGTCCTTGTAATCCCAGTACTTTGGGAAGCTGAGACTGGAAGATCCCAAGTTTGAGCCCATCCTGGGCAACTGGGCAGTTTAGGAAGACTCTGTCTCGAAAAGGGGGATGGAGTGGGAATGTAGCTCAGTGCCCTGACCCTTGGCACAATCTGCAGTGTTGCACAAAAGAAGAACAGCAGTTGCTACATAGGCCGTGTAACTGTGCCTGACGGCCGGCATTGTATATGACAAGCAGGGGTTCTTTGAGGCCTGGATGATGCTGTTCTCCCGCAGGGGCTGCCTGGGCTTTCTTGAGAGCGCTGGTGGCGGTGTTGTGCCCTGAGCCATCCCTCAAGAGAGCTAAGCTGGGCCAGTTCAGCTTCTGTACAGATCCCTGCTGTTCATACAACTTGACCCCTCAGTCTCCTGGGCCCTCAAATGGCCCCAGCCCCAGCCCTGGCTTCTTAGCCTCTCCACCCAGTGTCTGGAGAAATGGATGGATCCTTGGATGATCATGGAGTGCTCCACACAGCAAGGTCACGGGGTCAGGGACGCCCGCGGGCACGGACTTGCGGTGGGACCTACGCATCTCCACGTGTTCCGTCTGCGCGTGTGTTTGTGCGTCTCTGCGTGCGTGTGGTCTGCAGCGAGCTCCGTGGCCCCTGCCACACAGCCCCGAGCTGGAGTGGATCCTCCAGAACTCAGCGAGGCCCACTGCAGACACAGCGGAAACCTAGACGCTCATCACTTCCGGTTGCGTAGCGATGAACCACGAAGATAAATCAGCACCGCTCCTTATTTTCTCTATGAAATTCTGAATATCTTGGGGCTGGATATTTGAATGGAATAAAACAAATACCATTTTGCAGTCGCGAGAGTGTTGTACGCGTGTGGCGGTGCCGGGCAGTGCGGCAGAGCCCCGGGAACCCCTCAGGCGGGAGCTCACACTGGGCTTCTGAACCGCTTTCCGGCGCCCGATGCCTGCCTTTCTGCACCTGTCATCTGTGAGCATTTAATTTACAGCAATTATCTTCCTGTAGGTGTAAGTCAGCTCTTAGAAAGAAAATAAAATTAGACAATTTCTTTTTTTTTGGAGCGGAGTCTTGCTATGCAGCGCAGGCTGGCCTTACATTTACGACAATCCTCTTGCCTCAGCCAGAGCCTGGGCTCACTGAGCCTGGCATCCAGTCCGACAGTTTCACTTGGGCTCTAACTGGTCAGGGCTTAGGGGCTCTCTTTTGGTCTTATAAGAGCTGCTGTTAATTTAACGCTAATTTGGTTTAACACCAGGCCAAGTACTTCACCCAGAGCATCTCATCTAACACTCTCAGCCTCGCCACCGCTCCAGCCAGTGTACCTCTCAGAAAGACCACGCTTCGCATGCTCTAGGAGTTCGCCCAGGACAACCTTTACTATGTGGTAGACCTGCTTAACCGAGCTAATTAGCTGAATTTGTTGAGCAATGCTGGGATTGGGGAAGCTCC